>CM046377.1:42586771-42607771 GCA_025413485.1 Ficus microcarpa | reverse complement strand
GTTTAGGAACAAAATTTAAATGCACAGAGAGAGACAGAGAGAGAGTGACTTACAGAATGAGGAAGAAAAGGAAAGGAGAAGAAGAGAAAAAAAAAATTTTTTTTGAAGGAATGAGAAAGAATATTAGGGAGTGCTCTGCTTTTCTCAGTGGAAACAACAGACATTCTTTTTCTATCTTAGTGTTGTAGTTGAATAAGAGAATAATAAACGTGTCTAAGCTGCTAAAGCCATTAAAGTGAGCTTTGGAATCGAAATCATTCCCTCTCTCTCTCTGCAATTTCTCTCTCCACTTTCTCCCTCTTCAGGGTGTTTTTCTTGCCTATTTTGTTGTCGTTTGGAAGTCGTAGGATTTGGAGATACATTCTCCTTCTGATTGGTGTTCATTGCCTAACTACTTTTAGTTATTTAATTACTATCACGATGCGCGTGGCTTCACGCGCTAATTTGGGTCCCGGTCCATTAATTGGCTTGGGCTGGACCACTTTGACAGTGGGCTGCTTCAGCTTTTCGGCCACAATCACGAGGAAGGCCCACTACTTTTCTTCGTAATTTCTTGATGAAAATAATCATGCGAAATTGTCTTTTATTTATTTATTTTTATCTTAGGGACGAGGGATTGGATTTTTGTACCTTATAATAGAGTTATATATAAAATTATTGTTTAGTTATCTATGTGATCAACTCATAATTGTATGTTTTTATAGATGAAATATATATAGCTTTTTTCTATTGATGGAATATGTATAGTTGTACCCCTATATTATGATTAAATTTTCCTACATACATATGATTTTAATTAATTATAATGTGATTGAAACTAAATTTAACAATTAGAAACACACTTATCAGTAGAATTAATTACTCAATTACGAGCTGTTGTATAAATCTTTAATTTTTCTTTCCCTTTTGTATTTGTTTTCATCTTGTAAACTTAGGCATTAAATCTCCCGTCTAATTTTGATTTTTTAAATAATCATAATATAGTATGTCACCTAACATATTCTTTCTTTGAGGAATATTTAAAATATTTTTGTTAAGTTCTTTTTAATTGTAGAGTTCGAAACGAATTAGGCTCTCATCTCACCTTATTCTGTCATCCACGCTTCAATTAAAAGGTTAGATTAATTAAAAAAAATAATAGCACATTAATTAAAAAGACTTTATTAGTTTATTAATGCAGTATTATAATAACAATAAATGAATACTAATTGAACAAAAAAAAAAAAAGGGAAGGTACGTGCTAAATCCATTTAGAGAGTCAATTCAATGAGTTACGTGAAGAGTACCACCACTAATCCATGGCCCACAGCCCTCAATTATTACTACTAATAAGTGGAAACCAATGTATTTGATTGGGTCATAAGCCGTCCCCTTTTTTTTCTTTTTCTTTTTTTTTTTTTCCGGTCTAAACTGCTTAATAGTGCCTGCTGTTTTGCAAATTACACACTTTTAAGTTTGGTGTGTATGTTCAAATTTGAAGTTTGATTAAAATTTTTGTCCTTTTTTCAAAAAAATTTTTATTTTTTTTGAAAAAGTTTTTTATCTTATCTAAAAAGTCAATAAAAATTATTATTATAATTTAAAAATTTTAACTCAAATTTACACACCAAACACTAGAGTTGTTTTGATATTTGAGTTGAATTTAAAATAAAATAAAATTTTTAAGTTTGAATTAAATTAATTTTTTAATAAGTAGTTATAAATTTTATTAACTGTTTAAAAAAATAAAAATTAAGGTGGAAAATTTAAATTGAATTTAAATTAAATGCATTCACGATACATAGACTTAAATTTATTTAAAACAGGAGAAATATGATTATGTATATACAAAAAAACGTGCATATGGGGCTGTTTGTTTGCCGACTCCTGTCCTAATTATATGATTTTGCTCCAATGTTCTCTCTCTCTCTCTCTCTCTCTCTCTCTCTTTTTTTCTTTTTCTTTTTTTATCCAATCTTGTTTGATACAAGACTTGTTTTGGTTTTTGATATTTGAGTTGAATTTAAGTTTGATGAATGAGTTTGAATTAAAAATTTTAAATTTAAGTTGAAATTTTTTTTTATTTTTTAGAAAAGATAAAAAATTTTTCAGAGAAAAACAAAAATTAATATGAAAATTTTGAGTTTAAACTAAAATGTTAAACTAGGCCTAAGATAAGATGAAATTTTTAAATTTAAATTGAGTTAATTTTTTAAAAAATAATTATAAATTTTATTAATTATTTCGAAAAAAAATATAAATTTAAATAAAAAATTTAAATTAAATACATCGATGAAACATAGATTTAAACTTATTTAGTCTGTTTGGTAAATCTATTCAAATCATTCAACTCATATTTTTTTTATCTTTTTTTTTTTAAGTTTTTGTCTTTTTCTCAAAAAAATTTTTATCTTTTCTAAAAATTTAAAAAAATTTACTATTAAAATTTAAAAATCTCAACTCAAACTATTTCATCATATTAAAATAGGGGAAATATGATTATGTATATATAAAAAAACGTACATATGGGACCGATTGTTCGCCGACTCCCTTGTCGTAATTAAATGATTGAGCTCCAATCCTCTCTCTCTCTTCTTTTTTCTTTTTATCTTTTTAAATCCAATCTTGTTTGATACAAGACTTGTTTCGGTTATTGCGTGGCAGACCAGGAGGGTTCCAGATTCTTCCCCTCTTTCAACCCGAAATAATTCAAAAATAGACAGCGACAAAAATAGTGACTCACTTGAAATTATTTATTGAGAAAATATGGGAAATTGAATGTCATATAGCCACCTTTTTTTTTCCCCTAACATGGGTTGAAACTTTTTTTTTTTTTTTTTTTTTGGATAAGTTAACTGGAGTTGGATCATTCATTAATAGCACAAAAAAGAGTTTATTATTGATTATTGGTCCCCAATCACAGTAGCAGATTATTATTAGAGCGTTGATTATTGTTAACTTCGAATGTTTACATAAAACAATTAGAAACAAATAAGAAAACAAATTTAAAAAGTCTTCTTTTTGGCTAATATAACACTAAAAAAAAGTTGTATAATTCGTGTACCACTATCACATCGAAGACTATAGAAAAATATACGAGTATAAAAATACAGTTTGTTTATTTTATGTCATTAAATTATTAGACGGTTGTTTGGCCTCTTCTTTTCAGAAGAAGGGGAGAAAAATTAAAAATCATGATTTCATTTTCTAGGACATCATGATAATTTCCCAAAGAGCAGAAGAAAAGAAATTAAAACTCATGCTTACGATTAACACGTACAAGTTTCTTGCTTAAACTTCATACCAGCGAGAGAGAGGGAAAAAATAAATAAATAAATAACCTTCATACCGATTCAATTAATTGAAATCTTCTTGTGTCATTTTCAAGCACGCCGTGATTTGGACTTTTGAGTTAAAAAAATAATAAAAAGAAGAAGAAATCATTTGTCCCAAATCATGAGAATCCCAAATTAAACAGTAGTTTAGATTATCCTTTAGAAACTAGTTTATAACATTTTTTAAATTTCATACAAAATTAAGTTTAGTATTTTCCTTAGTAAACTTACAATCTATATGATTACTAATATCTTCAATACTTATTTTTATGTCATATAACCAATTGAAGATAAATAAAAATAAAATAAAAATAAAAAAACCACTTATATAGGGAATGTTTGGTTTGCAGATTTAAACTTCAATTAAACTATATTTTTTTATTAGATTTTTATCATTTCTGAAAAATCAACTAAAAAAATATAACTAGTTTTTGAAAAATCAACCAACTCCAATTTAAAATTTTCAATTCCAATCAACAATCCAAACAGAACCATGGTTTCATACTATAAATAACCCAAAAAAAAAAAAAAAAAAAAGAGGAATACTACCAAAATGCACAAATCTCGGTTTAGCTAATATAGCTTAGCCACTAAATTACAAGCCTCTTTTGTTTTGTTTTTTTTTTTTTTTTGGTCATTTATAATATGAAACCATACTTCTGTTTGGATTGCTGATTGGAATTGAAAATAAAAAACCACTTATATCGGGGATGTTTGATTTGCAGGTTTAAACTCCAACTAAATTATATATATTTTTATTAGATTTTTATCATTTATGAAAAATCAACAAAAAAAAAATATAACTAGTTTTTAAAAAATCAACTAATTCTAATTTAAAATTTTCAATTCTAATCAGCAATCCAAACAGAAGCATGGTTTCATACTATAAATGACCAAAAAAATAAAAAAATAAAAAAACAAAAGAGGAATACTATCAAAATGCACAAATCTCGGTTTAGCTAATACAGCTTAGCCGCTAAATTACAAGGAATAAGCAAGACAGGCAATATGGGTTCGTAACACGATGACAAGATTCAAAAACAACATAAATTTCATGGGTTCAAGTTAGGAAAAATAAGAGTTTGGTCAAATTCGGGGGACCTAAATTGGACATAAGAAAAAACAGGTAAATTTTGGTTAGACCCATCTAACTTGAACGCGACCCATATTTTTATGCAGATTAATTTTGGGTCCGACCTAAACACGACCCATATTAGACCCGAAATTATTGTTTGATTTGCTTTAAAAATGAATAAATAAAATAAATAAAATAAAATAAAAAACCCTAAAGCCCTTTTAAGTCTGCCTCCTCTCCTCCAGAGTCGAATGCTAGCCTCCAAACTCCTAAGTCCAAAGTTCCAAACTACATCTCTCTTTCTCTAGTGGATCTCAAAGAAACCTTAAAACTTGAAAACAAACCTTATCTTAGGAGGTAAATTATTATTCTTGGTGGTTTGAAAACAAACCTTAAAATTTATTGTTTTGTCAATGGTATGTTCTTATTGAAGATAAATTATTATTCTTGTTTGTTTTTTAGTAATTTGGGATATAATTTGCTTAAGTTGAATTGGTTTTTGTGTCAAATTCAAACTGCGAGTTCAATTTATGTCAAGTTTGTGTTGCGCGTCAATTTTAAGTCACGTGTCAATTTCAGTTCGTGTTATGTCAACTCGTCACGGGTCAGTGTCGCGTTCATATTGCGGTTTGAAGAAATTTTTGTATCACGGATCGTGTACGGATAAGGAAAGACAAAAATCAACATGGTTTTAATATGATACGAACTCGATATATGACATAAATTGTTGCTCCTGTTTAACTTATCCCAAATTAGTCTTTAATTTATTTTTCCCGTTTTGTTAAATAATCTGATATTTCTTTTCCTCATTTTACACATATTTACAAAATTGGATTCCCACTAATCAATCTCATCCACATCTTCATAGATACATCATACATACCTCCCACAAGAAATACACCCAGAGAGAGAAAAGAGGTGCTGTTTTTTTGCTGTTAGAGAGAGAAACAAGAGAGAGAGAGAGATTTTCCGAACGGGGATTAAGGTTAGAAATATCTTTCTTTGATGGGCATTAAGCTGCTTCATCTGCTTCATCATCCATGGCTTATTCTCTCATTCCCTTCACTTTCTTGACACTTTACAGACTACCCATTACCGGACTTCACCTCCTCCTCATCTTCCTTCACACTCTTTTATAACTCTCGCTCTCTTCCTCTCCGTTTGTTTCCTGGAAAAATTCCTTTCCCACCCTTTCTAAATTCGTTGATCTCTGTATTTGAAATATAATATTCTGCAATTTCGTTTTTTTTTTTTTTTTTTAGTTTTTAAATAGCTAAAGTTTACGCAGAAAAAAAAAAAAAAAAGAAAAAGAAAAGAAAAGGAAACTTTGTTCCCTTTTCTCTTGGACTCTGTTTGTTGGGTCTGAAAAGGTGGGAAAGAAAAAAAGGGGAAAAGGTTTCAACAGAAAATTGAATTACTTTTGAATCGGGAATTACCGGGAATACGAGAACCCAGTAGTCAGCTGAGTTCATCAAGGTAGTTATTCTTTCTTCAAAATTCCATCTTGCGAATCAACGTATGAAAAGAAGTAGAATTAATGGTGAAGAATGAAGAACTGAAACTTTTTTTTTTTTTTTTTAAATGGCTGTTGGCTGTAGCTATGGCGTCTGTGTTTCTTTACCATGTGGTGGGTGATCTAACGGTGGGGAAACCGGAGATGGTGGAGTTCTGCGAGACCGAGACGGTCGAATCGGCGATTCGGGCGATCGGAGAGTCGACGGAGGGAGGGATAGCCGTGTGGAAGAAGAGATCGGTAGTGGGGGTGATCGAGAATGCAGAAATGAGGCAGCAGAGGTTTGTTGGCATTCTCAATTCACTTGACGTTGTCGCTTTCTTGGCTAGAACCGAGTGTTTGGAGGATCAAGACAAGGCTTTGAAGACCCCGGTTTCGGATGTTGTCGTTCCGAACAATTCTCTGCTCAGGCAGGTTGATCCGGCGACAAGGTTGGTTTTTCTTCATCATCTCATTAGTCCTATGTTTGCTGGTCATTTTTGTTTTTGGCTTATTAATTTGTTATGTTAGTTGTAGATGTTGATTATGGCAAATCTGTAGCGCAATGCCATGTATCACCACTGATGATCATCATAACACATTTTCAATTAAGTACAATTCAAATGTCGTGTCAGTTCTAAGGTCAATCTGTGTGTTGTCTCTATGCAGGGCGTTAAGGCTCCACAACTTAACACACTACTAGTGATAAGTTGATAACTGGCATTTTTGTTTTGAAAAGGATCTTTGTTGTTTCGGTCTTCAGTTGTTTATCTTATTATATCTGATTGTGGATCAACATTTTGATCGCGGGAGTGAAATCCCTATTGTTAAAGCTAAAGATGCAATCCATTTTAAAAGCTTGTGGGAATTATTGGTCGTTTCTTCTGTCTTGTTGTAATTCTTCTTGAAATCTAGTGTCTTATGTTTTGATTAGACTTCGGTATCAACCGTCTGTGTCTGATGTCTTTTACTGTTTTTGTCCTGTTTCAGATTGATTGATGCGCTTGAGATGATGAAGCTAGGAGTCAAGCGACTTCTGGTTCGAAAGAGTGTGGGCTGGAAAGGCATGAGCAAACGATTCTCAATTCTCTATAACGGTAAGTGGCTCAAGAACATTGATACGTCTGGCAGCAGCAGCAATAGCCTTCCTCCCAATCCAAATCGGCCTTCCTCATCAACAACTTCAAGTTCACGTGACAAGTTTTGTTGTCTTTCGAGAGAAGATGTTCTTCGTTTCGTCATCGGGTGCCTTGGTGCCCTAGCACCATTGCCTCTCTCATCCATCTCCACCCTTGGAGCCGTTAACCCAAGCTACCACTCTCTTGAAGCTTCCTCCCCAGCCATAGAAGTCGCTCTCAAGCTTCCTGAAGACCCCAGTACAATAGCCGTAGTGGAAAGGACGGTTGGAGATCATTATAAGATTATTGGCGAGATCTCTGCCTCTAAACTATGGAAATGCGACCATTTAGCTGCAGCATGGGCTTTGGCAAATCTTTCAGCCGGACAGTTTGTGATGGGAGTTGAGGACAATGTGGCCTCAAGGTCACTTCCCGATTTCTCCGTGAATCCAGCTGCTGGAAACAATAATCTAGCCAATGGTAGTGGATCAACAAGGGCCAGGCGATTCAGCAGCAGGAGTATTGGGTTCAACCCTGGGAGCACCAGTTTTGGGAGCATGTACCGGGGAAGAAGCGCACCGCTAACTTGCAAGGTCACGAGCTCATTGGCTGCAGTCATGGCACAAATGCTGTCTCATAGGGCAACCCATGTGTGGGTGATTGAGGACGAAAGGGATGATGTTCTAGTTGGGGTTGTCGGTTATGCGGATATTCTGGCAGCTGTGTCCAAACCACCAGCTGCTGTAGCTGCTGCTAATCGATTGTGTGAGGGATTGGCTAATGAGATCCAAAGTTGATTTGTTTCATTTTATTTATTTCATCTATTTTCTTGGTAAGTACTGAAGCCGTACTTTCAAGTATACTTCCGAGTCTCCCCGCAACCAATTACCGACTGGCTGGGGATATATGAACAGATTTTGGGCGTTTCTGGTGTGTGATTTGAAAGACTTTGATGTGCTGCTGCCGCTGTATTGTTGCTGTGTAAAAGCGAACAATAAGGAATAAATGATATTTGGAATGAAAATCAATTTACGTTGTTGTGTAAAAGCGAACAATGATATTTGGAATGAAAATCAATTTACGTTGTTGTGTAAAAGCGAACAATAAGGAATAAATGATGTTTGGAATGAAAATCAATTTACTTGTCATGTGATTTCCATATCCATATTTTAGGCCTATATAAATTACAGGTATCTATATTGGAGTTTGTGACTTCTGGAAAAATTCCAAAAATGGGAGTATGTAAACCTCTCCTGGCGAGCTGTTGCCCCAAAAACAAAGGGATATCTTTTAAGTGCCTGGAATTTCTCCCAAGTATAATTTGATCATGCTTCCGCCACCTTGTAAAACATTCCTTATATATATATATATATATATAAAAGAATAATCTTAAATCCGGTACTAGTAATATGAATTTATACAGGAAAAAAATATAAAATAAGTAAAATTCATATTCACTTTAATTACATTTTCTTTTTTATGAATTTACATTCTTAGTGACTGAAGTTCATATTATCGGATACTATCAAGTACTGGATTTTAAGACTTTGTGTCTATATATAGGTTGTAAAACATTCCATTTGCACTTATAACATCGTTCTAAATTAATGGGTCATTACTAATAGTATTTTAGTGAAAACGAGTTTAATACCCGTGCGTTGCACGGGAAAAGAAGAAAAAAAAAGATTATTATATAATAAAAACAGTTAATTAAGATATAGATTATATGGGGGAAGGAAGAAAAAAAATGAAAAAAATTAAGTATTATATAATAAAAACAGTTAATTAAGATATATATTATAATTAAGTAAGTATTTTTTTTAGTATTTACTATTATAATATTAAAATACATACATTCATATTAATAAGCGTAATTTTCTTAAAATAAAAAAATTTAAATAATAAATAAAATTAAAAAAATTTGAAATATCAAAGGGATAACAAAATTGTGGGGTAAATTTATTAAAAAAAAAAACCAAAACATAAAAATGAATAGAAATTTTAAAAATTTTATTTCTAAAGACTATAGATATAAATATAAAAGAAACTTATTGAACATTTTGTTTTAAAAAAAGAAGAAAAAAAATAAAAGAAGTCAAAGAATAAAAAATAATAATATCAAATATTAAAATAAAATATTACGTATAAGAATTGTTGTTAAGAGAATAAAATATAATAATATATTATTATTAAAAAATCAGAAAGAATAAATAAAATTAAAAAATTTTAAACCTAAATAGTCAAAAAAATTTTAATAACTTAAGTAAATTTATTAAATTTAAACAAAATTAATTAAATTAATAAATAAATGTAGAAATGGATTAAATATTTTTAAAAAATTTAATTTTAAATAATAATATTAATATATGACATAAATAATAATTTAGCTATAATAATTATAAATATAAATTTTTGATAATTACATTTCATTACAGCAAAAAATTATTTATTAATTTTTAATTTTATTATAATTTTATAGACCTTTTTATATTTTGGAATTTCTGAGAATTATTATTTAATTTCAAATTTTTTAGTTAGTTTGTTTATTTTGAATATTATAATTTGATTGTATAAATTTATTCTTTAAATGTATTAATATTTTTTTTTGTTAAATTTTTATTAATTCAATCATTTAAAATTTTCAAATATTATTTAACGTATATAATTTTATTTTTTATAATTGAAAATAATTTAATAAAATATAATTTTTTATCTTATAGTTTTTTTTCTATCTTTATTTTTTTTTTTAAATTTATTTTAATATATATATTTCTTTCTCTGTCTATCTGTTTTTGTATTTCTCTTTCTCTCTCTCATCTCTCTCTTTCTCTCCCCAATGACCGGATTTCTCTTTCTCTCTTTCTCTCTAATGGCCGGATAATGCCAAAAGGGCAAAACCGGTAAGTCACTGTGTGTGGTCAGGAAAAAACAAGGAATTTGAAGAGCAAAATCATAATTTTCCTATACAATCACTGTTTGAGTACTGTAGATCACTGTTCAATACTGTAGCAAAACTATTAAAAATGAAAAAAACAAAAACAAAAAAGTACTATTTATTACTGTTCACTGAACAGTAAATCAGTCCACCCTTTTAGTATATGTATAATGTGCTCTTCTATAAAGTGTTAATTTTTATGTTAAATTTATCATATATGTTAGTTGTTTACTGATTGGTAATTCTACTTGAGAAAAAGGAATGACATTCCCAATTTTAAATGCCAAGGTTTTTTTTGTGTTTGAGAATTAAATTACGTGTGTCTTGCAAAAAAATAAGTAATTAAATTCCATAATAAGGGGGAATTTGTCACCCACCTATTATCGTACAGAATTAAATTCATTCTTTTAAAAGTTAAAAGATTAGAACTAACTAGCCTTTACACCAAATAAACTCTTATTTGTATTTAATTACTTTTCTGTAACTATAATGATTATATTCTTAATCCTTGTACTTTTTAAGAAAGTAAATAGTAGAATATGAATTTGAACTTGATTTGTTGATAGTTAAGTAAACACTTTCATAGAAATCTGAAATTTAGTTCTGTGTAATTTAATTTCTCTTTTTATGGAATTAATTTCTTATTCCTTGAATTCATGATTTGCATAGTCAATGTTAAATTTAGTATTTGATTTTTTTTAAGATTGGTGTCTCAAATTTCTATCATTTTTAAATTATTTGAATATCAAAATATTAATTTTACAAATTTCAAATCTTAGTGAGGATGACAAAGATCGATATATTACTACAAGTAACATATATATATTAGAAAACAAATCTCAAGCATGCTAATTTATACTTTTTAATAATAAATATAACATTGACATAAGACGATTTTCCAGCACCACTAAATTATTAACTATCTTTGGCATAAAAATTAAAAACATTGATACAGTTTATATTCTGTTTGCAGTTTACAATATTACCACAATTCATCACTCCCTTCTTTGCCAAAGAATATGAATTGCGTGCTGAAATTCTTAGCTAGCACTTCGAAAGTTTGGCAATTGGCTTCAACTCAAGAATTAAATTCATTTCCCTTGACTTGCATTTTCATAATTATTAAAAACAAATTCCTGGTTTTATCTACAAAATATTATAAACGATATATCCTGCATGAGACCGTTACTTCATAATGACTTTAAAAAGGTATATAACAAGTAGTTTAATATATATACATATATATATTGGAAGGAACATTCCATATAATAATGAAAATATGGGGTTATTTTATTTCATAATAACTTTAAAAAGGTGTATAGCAACTAATTTAATACGTGTATATATATATATATATATTCGACCAAATATTCTATATAATAATGATAACATGGGTAATTGTTCCTAATATTGTTGAAGAATTTATACAGCAACTCGCAGTTAGATCAACAAGCAACCACAAAATATTGGACTTACCAAAGGTAGTAAGCAAATGGCATCGTGACTTTACCCCATGTAGTTTGATAGAAGAAAGTATTTGAGATTATTTTTAGACCACTGAATCATCAGTTTAATTTACATTAATCCTAATTAATGAAATTCAGGTGACATGTTTTGTCTTTCAATACTAATATATATAACACAATGCGATTACTTTTCAGCATAGCTATGGATAGATGCTCGCCCTCCCCATATTTTCATATATATATATATATATGTGTGTGTGTGTGTGTGTATACACATAACTCCAAAATCTGATTTTAGATGATTCTCTTCACTGGAACATGTGCCCAAAGCCCAAAAGACAGGTGGCTTTTTTGCTGCCTGGTGGTCCAAGACAAAAGAAAAATTATAGCAGCAATTTTCTTTATTAAAAAAAAAAAAAAAAAGGTGGTCCAAATAGCTTCAATCTTGAAAATTTAGGTGCCTAGACAAGGCCAAGTTGAATTAGATAAATAGTTGTCTCTCAAATAGTGGGGTGGTATGTTTAGGTCTTCACCCATGTAGAATCAAAACCAAAAAATGTGAAAAATGTAAAAGACACACTCATCAAACAGGCCATTTCGATCAAGAATGAAGATATTCAGATATAGAGAGATGCCTAATTCCATCCTCAGAAAAATTGTTCCTGTTTTACGTCAACTCACGCCCACTCACTTCTTTCCTCCAGCACATATACAT
Organism: Ficus microcarpa; assembly: GCA_025413485.1. NCBI lineage: Eukaryota > Viridiplantae > Streptophyta > Magnoliopsida > Rosales > Moraceae > Ficus > Ficus microcarpa. The sequence continues at coordinate 42,595,656 of CM046377.1, read as the reverse complement.
ATACATATACATATATATATATTTTTGTCTTATTCATGATGTTATTAGCCACAAGGCTCTCTTTGGAATGAAGAGTTTTATATTGTGTGAATATTCGAATTAATGATATTCAAGTGGCGTCCAAAATAATAATAATAATAACTAAGACATTTAACCAAAAAAGAAAAAAAGAAAAAAAGAAAAAGAGATGCGTCTTGATTTGGAACCGCACAGTTTTGGAATTTGTTCTTTGTCCTTGTAAAGATTACATGTACGCGCAATTCCTCTAGTTTTCTGATATCAAATCAAAAGGTTAAAGAAAGAAAGAAAGAAATAAATAATAATAATAATAATAATAATAATAAAGTTTACGCATGCGTCGCAATGCATTGCGAATTAGGAGAATGGACATGAAGAATATTGCCATATGTCGTAATCATAAAACCAGACTCCATAATAAAATAAAATAATGCAGGTATAAAGTAATGAAGCCTATAAGAACAATGAAGAAAAAGTTTTTATAGTGATGGTGGAAATGGGAGTTACATCAACAACGATTGCTAGCTCTTTCTTCTTCTTCTTCTTTCGAAGGGAAGGGGGAAAAAAAAAAAAGAAAAGTTCAAATAGTAATGGGAGTTAAAAATTGGATGGAAAAGGGTCTTTAGACCAAAAAAAAAAAAAAAGGGGCCATATATACAAGAAAAAATTAGGTAAACTGACAATTTTTATAACACTTAATTAAATGAATGGTCGAATATTTTTTATTTAGAATAATAGCTGTTAATCTGAGATTGACTATAATCAATCAGTGAAAATATATATTAACATTATTCAATCACTGATTAACTATGATTATTGACTCATTGACATATTTTAAAAAATGGTCATTTTTTTTAATTTTACAAAAAAAAAAAAAAAAAACTCTGGTCATTTATTAAAAAACTTCTTTAAAAAAATGTCATTTACCACATATCCCTAAGTACAACCCTTATGCAAAGTGACAAAAAGGCAAAATGGTAAAAGAACGTGGAATAAATTTAGGAAAAGTGATACTAGGATTAATTTCAAACCTTATAATAGGCCTCCAAGGGCTGCCAAATTCCTATTTGACCCTTCCTTCCAAGGATTTCATCTTCTCTATACAATTTTTCCATTTTGCTTGTTTAGCCAAATATCGAATTTCCTTCCGTACTCACACATTATTAAAGGATCCAACCATTAAAAAAAAAAGGACTCCTAATAACCCTTCAATTCAACGACATCATGCTCACAAAAAAATTGAAAAGAAAAAAATTACATTAATTATTCACAAAGCATTAACTCGATGATCAAACAATGGCTTCTAGGGTTTTCTGCTTTTATAAGCATAACATAACTCTTTCAACAACCAATCACGTGAGGGTCACATGACCCTTTTCCCATTTTGTAACAAGTCTTTGGATGGGCCATTTCTAAAACTTTAAAACAGATCGGGGTAGCAAAATGTGTTAAAAAAACAATAATATTAATGATAACATTTAGAGGTCAAAAAATGGGGGAGGCCTGGTTCGGCGTTATTTGTGAAAATATTTAACTCTTTTTCTTCTCTCTGTTGGCCAGAATCTGAGCCTAATTATCTGTTCCCTAATGTGGCTGAGATTATAAAACTAGCATAATAAAACTTTCATACAGAAAAGGTCTGATATTAAAAAGTGGGCACAAAACATGTTCCCATTCTGCTTTGTTTAAGCGTAATGGAAACTTATTAAGATGAGCGATCGTTTAAGCTGGCCAGCTCATTACGTACGAGGAAATTCAATTCATGCGCGTTGAGAAGCAGTTGAATTAAAACCCACTTTTATGATCTGAATGAGAGTTTTATAATTTATATTTTCTTCTCACTTGGAGAAGTCAAACACACTTTGTTTAGTGGGATCTTAATCATGCATGGGTGGAAATATAAGTGGTTTTTCTTTGTCTTTGATGTAATTAATTTTATCCTGCACCTGGAAAAAGGACCAAAAAAAAAAAAAAAAGGGCTGTAACAAGAATTTCTTGTTTCTAGCTTTTTTTTTTTTTTTTAAATAATAAATATCTACTGTCCTTTTTCTACCTGGTATTTTGACCTTTATTCTTCTATATAGAGAATATATAGCTTGAAAAAAAAACAAGAAAGTCTCAACTTTATAAAGATCAGGTAGCTTGAAAAAAAACAAGAAAGTCTCAACTTTATAAAGATCAGGTACCCGCCACAATCACACTCTACATATATTGACCAGGTATTTGTCTCAAAAGTAACTATATATTCTATTATTAGAACCCCAGCTTAAACATCGACAAAGACAAATTCTACTCAACTTTCTCGAGCAGGGCGAACAAAGCAATTATGCAACTTGCAATATTGCAATTAGTATTTGTTCCCATTTGTTGTTGTGGTGTTATATTTGCATCATACACGCAAACTAATAGAATATGATATCAGTGTCAGATTATATAAATGATATTAGATTTAGATCCCAACACATTTATATAATGTTAGATGTGAATTTTTTCATATCGTTAGCTTTTTGGACAATTATATATGATTTGTATATGTATTAAACGTCTTTTTCTTTTGAACTAGTTTTTGTGAATGAGTGTTCTATCAATTAATTAGTGTAACAAAAGAAAGAAAAGCAAAAGAAGAAAAATTCTGCTATCACTCTAAGGAGGGATCCATTCTCATGCATTAAGCAAAATCTAGCTTGCATGTACATCAGGCAGAACATAGGTTTATGCAAAATAATAAATAATAAATAAATAAATAAATTTGAGAGCACTTTGCTCTCTAGTTTTCTGTTGACCGCAATTGTTTGTTGACCAAAAAAAGAAAAAACTACGGCCACTCTTGTTTAGCATATTGCACTAGCTAGTTGTCAGACCCAACATTAGTGACATTAGTAAGTGCTCAAGTACGGCATAGTTATTTAATAGAAACTTTACTTTACTACATATATATATATATATATATATATTTCTATTGATTTATATTCTTTGGTACCAACATAGTGCAAGAGGAGAGGCATTTAGTCCTAAACCATCCAAGTATTTAAACAAGAAATCTGTCAACTCAGCCAACTGGCTCTGTCGTTAAAGATCAGTTTCTCCACATTAAGCAATTTCGCATTCGGTTGAAAATTAACCCAATTAAAAATTAATATAAAAGATAGCATAACTTCATACGTTATATCATTATTTTTCTTGCGAAGGATAAAAAATAAGAATAGAATTCGACCACGACAATTTTATACACACATGATTAATATCCGAAAATTTTATGAATATGGAACTTATTCTAGATGCTTCTTTTTCTTTGTTTCGTTTTTCTTGAAAAAGATAATTAACAAAAGAGTGTATTGGATTTGATTATTAACAATGGTGATGATCAGAATATATATACGTATGTATAAAATTAACATTAGAGTGCTCTAGAATTCGTCAATGGCGTCAAGTAGTGGACAGTGTTTGACATATAATCACAATTAATTAGGAGCAAATGACAGCTTACCCGTAAAATATTGGCTCCAGATTACACATAAAGTTTAATTAACAATCACTGATTTCAATATTACCATAAGCGGGTGGTTCTCTATTCCATATGTTCGCATGTATGACGTGTTATACCTTCGTATAATCTCACAAACATGAAATCCTAATCCCCCACTTGGGAGAGTAAGAATATAAAATTATAAGCAATATCTACAAGTTCTTACAATTATTATAGTATATAAGAATTAGTTCATCAGAAGTCTTGTTTGCAAAGATGGGTGGAATAATCGCTGGACCTCATTCCTTATTCTATATTGGATCATTGCTGACCATTGTTTATTCACAGATACACGATATATACATACATACATATATATATACACATATATATATATATATATATATATGTAACGCAAACCACACCCGTGTGGTGAAAGCAACTTTACACTTCCATGCACTCACAGAAAAAACCTTATTATGTCGCTAGCTAGTCTTCAATAATCCACAGTATAGAATCCTATACACCCCACCAACCCATTTCAATTCTATTACACAACAAAAGCAGAACAAGAAAGTTTAAAATTCTTTATCTCCACTAAATTATAAATTATGTCCCACATTATTCAGTTATTGGATTGTTAGAATATTTAAATGTGAATTAGAAATGTCCTACATTTAGGCTCCGTTTGATTCGTTAGCTCATTTCAAACTAAAATATACTTATTTTATTTCAGTTTTTGTGTTTTTCTGAAAAAGTCTTTTTGTCTTTTCTAAAAATTTTTTTTGTCGTTTTTGAAAAGTCAATAAAAATTACTATTGAAACTTAAAATTTTCAATTCAAACTCATTCACCAAATGGACTCTTAAACTAGGATATTGTATTCTATTAGAGTCAAATTTTATAGACGATAGTGAGTTTAAACCCAATTGTTAAACTGTTATATTATTTACATGTGATTTAACCTGCTTTATATTTGAGGAGATGGATTCGGCCATTTAACAAATTAAACCCCTCCATTGGATCCACAAAAACATAAACGACAAAAAGAGAGACGAGGGAAACGAAAAAGGAACAAACTTGGCTTTGAACTCTCATGCGTGCAATTAATATAAATACCCCAAGTACACATATTACTAATTTATAACAAGCAATACATCCTTTGCAATAGTTGTTGAGTTTCTTTTTCATTTTTATTTTTTGGGTGTGGGTTCATAACAAAAGAGAGCAGAAGCAAATATGATAGGTTGGCAAGATGTTTACAAGGTGGTGGAAGCCATGTTTCCACTCTATGTTGCCCTGATACTAGGCTATGGCTCTGTAAAATGGTGGAAAATTTTCACACCTGAGCAAGGCGGTGCAATAAACCGCTTAGTTTGTTTCTTCACTCTCCCTCTTTTCACCTTCGAATTCACGGCACACGTCGATCCTTTCTCGTGGAACTTGCCCTTCATCGGCGCCGACGTGATCTCGAAGGTGATCATCGTCATCGGTCTAGCGTTTTGGGCAAAGTGCAGCCCCAAAGGAAGCTATTGTTGGTCCATAACCAGCTTCTCTTTGTGTACTTTGACCAATTCTCTTGTCGTTGGCGTGCCGTTAATGAAGGCCATGTACGGCTCGATGGCGGTTGACCTTGTCGTCCAGTCGTCGGTCGTGCAGGCCATCATATGGCTAACGACGCTCTTGTTCGTCTTGGAGTTTAGACGGACCGGTCTTGACGTTTCTTCGGACGCAAGTAACGGTGATCAGGGAAAGGATTTGGAGGGAAACGTCGTTGCTAGTAGTGATAGGCCATCTTTCTGGTCGTTGATGAAGGTTGTGTGGCTTAAACTTGCCATGAATCCCAATTCTTATGCTGTTTATATTGGCATCATTTGGGCTCTTATTGCCAACAGGTACTGTAAATATTAGATATATATGATCTTTGTATATATACAAACACACACACATATAGATAGATTTATATATTGTTTGTTGAGGTATATATTGGTTTTCTCTTGGAAATGCATGCAGGTGGCATTTAGAGTTGCCGACCATCCTTGAGGATTCTATTTTGATCATGTCAAAAGCTGGGACGGGCACTGCCATGTTTAGTATGGGTGAGACCATCTAACTCTTAAATTTCGAACCCGAGAATTCCTATCTAACTAAACCCCTCTCTTCCTACCCACTAAGCAAGCCTCAACAAGCTCATATATTGTTTCCTATTTTTTATTTTGACTATATATAATAATGATCAGACATTGTTACTGAATCTTTGATTTGCAGGTATTTTTATGGCGATGCAAGAAAAGATGATTGCATGTGGGGCGCGGCTAACGGTGTTTGGGATGGTTTTGAGGTTTATTGCGGGACCCGCAGCTATGGCTATTGGATCTATTGCCGCTGGTTTGCATGGTGATGTTCTTCGCGTTGCTATAATTCAGGTAATAAGTTACCCCTTACATATGTGTATATAAACATATATATATATATATATGTATATATGAATACATACTATTAGTTGCACGTACGTCTTCTATTAAAGACCTTGTACTTTGTGGTCCTGAGTTATTACACGAACTAACAAAGCAACTAAAAGTTCATCATCGTTTTCTTTTGGTTACAATATTTGTGATGCACTAATAGAAACAAAATATGTGTGTGTGTGTGTGTGTATTTATGTATATATAAATGCTTCTGACTGGCTAGCTATGTGACATATACAAACAAATATTTTAAGATGGTGTTTTTCCAACGTTTGAGTCCAGTTGGATTACTAATTTATTAATATATGAAAGCCACGAGAGTATAAAATCAGTGGAATGTTCGTGATCAAGAGCTTTGTTGGATATCCTTTGTTTGCAATGGACTAGCTTTAATATGCCTTGTTATTTCTGACTAGCTCTCAACTCTCTGTAGCCAATGCTTTTTTCCATTTTTTCTAATTATTCTTTTTTTTTTTTTTTTTTTTTGTTGCTGTTTTGTTAAAACTCTTATGTGCTGCTCCGGACCATCTTTTATATATACATATATATATATATATAGGAAAGGCTTATTTGGCCTCATCTTTGACTTCAACCTCATTGTTTCTGGACATGTAGACGCAATAAAAACTTTATTAGATTAAAAGTTATTACTTAATTAACCACTTGATCAAATACTTAATTACCATCATGATTCCACGAAAACATGCTCTGTGTCTTCTAATAGTTAATACTTAATTAACCACTTGATCAAATACTTAATTACCATCATGATTCCACGAAAATATGATCTGTGTCTTCGCTTACAGCATCACACATATTTACTATTAATTATTCGTTTTCTTTGTCATAAACTTTACATTAAGTCGTTGTTAATACAAATTAAAATATTCCGCTACTGCAGGCTGCATTGCCACAATCCATCACATCTTTCATCTTTGCTAAAGAATATGGATTGCATGCTGACGTCCTTAGCACTGCGTAAGTAATTGGCTAATTTTTATTTTTCTTTTTCTTTTTCTTCATCAAGAAGTCAGTTCCTTTTTCCCTTAACCATTTTCATGATTTGGAAAATGAATTCGTCGTTTTATTTACAAAAACTGATAAGTTGAGTAATAGTAAAGAAGCTTTTTGAACGTTATTTCATCAGGACCGATCTTATACTATAAAGTATTCATTATACATTAATATTTAATTATCATCTTCTAAATATAGTACTGTTACAACTAGTGCTAAAATAATTGAGTTTACTGTTGTTACAAGATTTCAACTTTTTAATGTCATGTTTTACCTCAAAATTATTTGTTACATATATCTAGGACCGGTCCTGTTGATAGTCATGATACCGTACAAAAAGCAGTTAACAGTACATGCTTCGAATTATAGTAGTGCTAATATAGTTTAATAAGCACTAATGAATTTACCAACTTTATATGACATATTTTTTTGTCACATTTTAATGGCAGGGTTATCTTTGGAATGCTGGTGTCACTCCCGGTGTTAATTGCTTATTATGTTCTCTTAGATTTTATACATTGATACTCTTAGATGTTTTATTATTGAGAGAACAGATAAGCTTCTCTTTCTGCTTTCAATTATTTATTTTTCCTGATCCAAACTTTTGGAAGTAAATTATCTGTAATAGCTAGTTTGCCAAACAAGCCTACTTTTTTTTCTTTTTTCTTTTTTTAAATTTAACATTCTCATCCTAATTTGCCAAGGAGGCGTGGGCTTCGATATTCCCATGTCATCTCAGCAAGATTCGCCATATGGAGCCAAAGGTCTCTTTTTTATATATTAACCAATATGTATCAGATACTCAGTGAATATTATTGATCTCAATTCTCAAATACTAATTTAGATGTGTCAACTCAAAAGGACGATATTTTTGTTCTATTCTCCAACTAGCTAGCTGGCCAATATGTCATGATCGTAAGTTGTATGTTTTATTAATAAACTGGTTATGTGAATGCATGTGCAAGTTATAAATCTAAACACAAGATATATTTGTCTACATATAGTACATATATATTATTTCAAAATGAGACAAGAATAGACGAATAGCTGCCGTTTTGTTCTGGAAATGTCATGTCTGTAATTTATATTGCTTTGATTTCTTTTAGAGTAAATTTTTTTTCCAAATTTGAAATGAGAAATTAAATCGGTACCTAAATTAAGACGTTTGCATAATTTGAAGTTATAAAAATCCAGCAATATTTTCTGGTTGTTGTTTTAATACTGTATATATTTTTTTTAAGTAAAATGGCATCATTTTTATTTCACATACACGTACGGCGTGTCGTTCCTGCTAACTGCTTTGCTTTAACAAATGATTTGTCGTTTTCTTTCAGCAAGAAACGACATGTCAATCTTATATTATTTTCTTGTTACTGTAAACGACATGGCATTATTAATTCTTTTACCAACAAGGATGCAATCTTTTTCCCTAACAGATAAACGACATCGGGAATTTACAGAAAAGACTTGTCATTTTTTCCATTTGTCATTTTTCGATATTTTAAACTATACTGACACGTTGTTCACAAAATGATTTGTAGTTGACTGAAAACAGGAGGCTTTTGTTATTTAAAAAAAAAAGAGGTTTTTACTTTTACAAAAAGGACTTGTCGTTTTTTTTTTTTTATATCCTCTTCAGCTTCCAGAAGATAAACGACATCTCTATTTCAAACTATTAAGAAAATGAAGAAGAAAGAAGAATATGGAAAGAATCAAGATTTTGGAGAATAACAGAAATTCTCATTAGATGCAAAAGTTCTGTGACAACAGCTTAAATACACAATTGTTCTCCAATCAAGACTATACATGTGTATACTGATCTAACTAACTCTATAACAGAAACAACTAATGGACTAATTATACAAACTAACTGTAGTCTATTATACTATCTTGTTTCTCTAACAGCCCCGAGCCCCCAGC
>CM046377.1:42558406-42583406 GCA_025413485.1 Ficus microcarpa | reverse complement strand
AATTTTTTTTTTTTTCTGAATTACCGCAATATTATTAAAAATATATAGGAGGATAAATATATGTACATAAGTATTTAAACATGCACATAGATAGGGGCGCATGTGTGTGCTTAGATATCAATAAAAGTCTAGAAATATTGAAATATACACACATAGCCACCTGGTTGAGATAGAAAATAATCCACATTCTTGGTGGTTTGTAGCTTGAGAAGGTTCAATCTAGCATCTGAAATTGCAGTCGCAGCTAGCAGCAATAACAGGACCAAAACCTTCTTCAAGAGCGCCATATATCTCTATGCTATAATCCTTTACCAAGTTTTTTTTTTTTTTTTTTTTTCTCCTTTCCTTTTCTAATGATAGATGCAAAATAAATGACAGGGATATATAATACACACACATACATATATATATATATATACATGTATATATATATATATATGAGCAGCAGAGCCTTTTCTTTTCTTGTTCACGCTTGTGATAATAGGTAGGGCTATTATTAATTAAAAAGGTTTTGCTTTGTAACAAGTTATTTGCTTGACAAAATAATTGTTCCAGCAAAAAGAGTAAATATTATTGGTTTTTTTATTATTTTATTATTATTATTTATTTTTTTTTTTTCGGTAGAAAGAGTAGACATTCATAAAGAAAAATGTATCTCTTTTTTCCCTTTTTCTTGTGTTAAAAGTTGGCATAGTGATGAGCCAGAAATTTACATGAGGAAGAAGTCAAACATGAGAAAAAGGGGAATGAAAAGAGAAAAAGAAATGTCTACTATTTTTCCCAAAAAAAAAAAAAAAAAAAATCCTACTATATTAAAAAGATAGAGAAACCTTATCTTTTTAGGTGGTGGTGGTTATGTTTCCTTTGGTCAGGTGTCATAGGAAGAAGAAAATATTTCAGTAGGAGTAAATTCGCAAAACTACAATTCATAATCAAATTAAGAAAATATTTCAGTGGCCACATATCTGGAAAACTAATAAAATTAACTAAAAATCTGATAATTAAAAAAATATTGTGGGGGCATATGCCTGCCAAAGTACGTGAACATGTTTCTACATGTATAATCTATATAGAAATAAGCTTGTGCTGAGGTATACAGGTTTACGGGTTAAGTATGAAATTTTTAGGTTAAAGTACTGGTTGATTTTTTAAAAATTAATTATAATTTTTGTTAATTAAAAAAAACAAAATAAAGATGAAAAGTTTTAAGTTTAAACCTAAAAGCTAAATACAAGTTAAATTGCATAAAGATATGCATGCAGAAATGTGTAAAATAAAGTTGTAATAAAATCTAATGGTAAAGTTGGTTTCTTTTCACTCTCTAATTAAAAAAATATATTGAAATTAAATCAATTTCATAAAAATGGTCAAATGTTTAAATGAATGATAGTGAATTTCAGAGGAGAAAAGAAATATATGAATTTCGTTATGTGTTTAAAAATATTAATCAAATATTCAAACTCATGTAAACTTGTGAAGTTCCAAGGACAATGAGACGAGAAAAACAAAGCAAAGTCAGTTTAAAACTAACCTTCATCGTTACGTAACTTCACTGGCCAATCTTGTTCAAAACCAAGCCAGTCGTTGCTCTGACTCTGACTCCCTAGCGGAGCGTGATGTTACGCGCAACCACCCGCGCGTGGCGTGTCTCGGTTAGAAGCTACACCTCAGGCTATCTTCCCATACTCTCCAGCCTCACGCCTGAAGCCGAGAATCTCCTCGAGAGAGTCCGCGTGCTCGCCACGCGCGGCCGCCTCAAGGAAGCTCTGTCACTCTTCTACGCCATTGAGGATAAACCACCGCAATATTGCCACCAAACCTACGCCACTCTCTTCCACGAGTGCGCTCGCCACGGTTGCCTCCGAGAAGGCCTCGCCTTGCACCGCCACATGGTGGCTCACAACACCGTTAACCCTCCCGACCTGTTCGTCACCAACCACCTTATCAACATGTACTGTAAATGTGGTCACTTGGATTATGCGCACCAAGTGTTTGACGAAATGCCTCACAGAAACCTTGTCTCCTGGACCGCACTCATCGCGGGCTACGCGCAGTGTGGCCGCGCCGGGGAATGTTTTCTGCTGTTTTCTGCTATGTTGGTGGAATGCCGCCCCAATGAGTTTGCTTTTTCCAGCGTTCTGAGCTCGTGTGGCGACGGTGATGGCCGTTTCGGGAGGCAGGTACATGCTCTCGCTTTGAAAATGTGTTTGGATACTTGTTTATACGTTGCAAATGCACTTATCACGATGTATAACAAGTGTCATGGTAGAAATGAAGCTTGGAGCGTGTTCAATAGTATGGAATACTGGAACACTATATCGTGGAACTCGATGATTGCAGCATTTCAGTTTCATGGACTTGGAGCTCGAGCTCTGGACTTATTCACCCAAATGCATCATAAGGGGATTAGTTTTGATCACGCCACACTTCTCAGTGTCTTTTCTTCCTTCTGCGTAAGCAAAGACAGTGACATGAACGTGTGGTTTAGGTTTTGTCTTCAGTTGCACAGTCTTACTGTCAAAACTGGGTTTTTGTCACAAGTCAAGGTGGCTACCGCACTAATGAAGGCTTATTCAGATCTTGGCGGGAACACTGCCGACTGCTATAGGGTCTTCTTGGAGACAAGTTGTCATCGGGATATCATTTCATGGACCAGCATTATAACAATATTTGCAGAGCGGGACCCAGAAAGAGCACTACTCCTTTTTTCTCAGTTGTGTCAAGAGGGTCTAGCACCAGACTGGTACACTTTTTCTATCGTGTTAAAAGCTTGTGCAGGCCTTGTGACAGAGAGACATGCTGCTGTAGTCCATTCGCTAGTAATTAAGTCGGGATTTGAGGGTGACACTGTTCTCCAAAATTCCTTGATCCACGCCTATGCTAGGTGTGCTTCCGTTACTATGTCTAAGAAAGTTTTTGATGAGATTGAAGAACGTGATGTGATTTCTTGGAATTCCATCCTCAAGGCTTATGCTTTGCATGGACAAGCCAGAGAGGCATTACATCTATTTTCCCAAATGAATGTACAACCGGATTCGACCACATTTGTTGCTCTCCTCTCTGCTTGCAGCCATGTTGGACTAGTGGAAGAGGGAACCAAAATATTTGATTGCATGTATAAAAGTTATGGTATTGTTCCTAAGGTTGATCACTACGCCTGCATGGTTGACATGTATGGGCGAGCTGGACATATTCATGAAGCTGAGAATCTTATAGGTGAGATGCCAATGGAGCCAGACTCCGTGGTTTGGAGTGCACTGCTAGGGTCATGTCGGAAGCATGGCAAGACTCAGTTAGCGAAGTTAGCATCAGATAAACTAAAGGAGTTGGAGCCTAGAAATTCATTGGGCTATGTACAAATGTCAAACGTATGTTTCTCTAGTGGAAAGTTCAGTGAAGCAGGTGTAATTTGGAATGAAATGAAAGAGTATCAAGTTAGGAAGGAACCTGGATTGAGTTGGGTTGAGATCGGGAATCAGGTTCATGAGTTTGCCTCTGGAGGTCGACGCCATCCAGATAGGGAGGTTATATGCAGCAAGCTTGAAGGACTAATAGGGCAGTTAAAGGGGATTGGTTATGTGCCTGAGACAAGTTTGTCTTTGCATGATATAGAAGAGGAACAAAAAGAGGAGAACTTGTATCACCACAGTGAGAAACTAGCTTTGATGTTTTTTATAATGAATGAAGGCAGTTTGCATCCTTGTGGGAGTGTCGTAAAAATTATAAAGAACATCAGGATTTGTGTAGATTGCCATAATTTCATGAAATTAGCGTCAGATCTGCTTCAGAAGGAGATAGTTGTTAGAGATTCAAACCGCTTCCACCATTTCAAAGATGGGATTTGTTCTTGCAATGATTATTGGTGAGAAACTGCTTGTTCCTATCTGCATAATCAGCTCTCACCACCTCCAATATGAGTAGATGGAATAATGGTTATCTATTATATCAAATCTTATCTGGTACCTGTTACTGGCACCAACTCCAGTGCAAGTAAAAGACTGAATTATTAATCAATCGGAAATACCACTGATCAGACCAATGAAACTGAACTTGCTGCCTACTGAATTGCATTCAAGATCAAAACTTAACAACTGGGAAGCTTTTCTATTATGAGTTACAAGTAGTATCGTGGACACAACATCGAATTTTGGTTCTAAGTTGCTTACCTTTGGAATCAGTAAGTCATACTATTTGTTCCTCAAGCTCTCATTTATGAGAGTTTTTGTAGTTCTCTCCACTTCCTTTACCGTTTAGTTACTATTCCTTCTAAAATTTCCTTTTTTGGTTTTCTTTTTCTGTTATACACCTATTCCCAATGGGATAATTATCGATTAAATGATCAAGAACAGCTTAGCCAGACAATAACGTAGTGTTAAACTGTTAGTTTTCATCTTATTATTACTATATGATGTTCATTATGGCGAAGTGGCACGGGTATTGTTCTAATTCAGACAATGACCGGTTTTGACAATATTTGCTTCATGTTTTTTCATTGCATCGAGTACATTTCTCAATGTGGTCAAGACATCTGCAATGTCTATGTAGAAAAAAAATTAAGTGAGAGGAAAAGAATTTAATGATCAAGAAAACATCATGCCAGGTTGAACTAGTTCTCTGTCGTTTTTGGCATTGGATATCTATTTATAGAACTCTGCTGCAGATTCTTTAGTAATTACTTGTAGAAACGAGTTCTGGAATTGTGCTGCATTTAGTTTTTAGTTTTTTTTCTAGTTTTTTTTTTTTTTTTTCCCTTACACAACCTGATTATTGCAGAGTCAGCCATGTCAGGAATACGGGCTTTAAAGAGACCTGAAGAGAAGACCCTTGGCGAAGTTAATGCCAGTTTGGAAAAAGCACATTTCACAGATTTTCCGTTCACTTTGCATGAGTGGCTCGAGGGAACATCAAATGACAAAGATTTGCAAGGCAAAAGCAAAATAAGTCAAGATTGTAGCATTCTGTGAGTAAAAGGACACAACAGTTTTCATCTGAACGAGGATTCATACTCAGTAAAAGCCTCACGCGGGCTATCCTCGGACTCCAAAAATTAGATTTTCTTCTCCTCTATTTTCTTACTCGTCATAGTTGATAGCACATCTTATGGTCCAGGGTTATGCCATATTCCTATTGTCTTGTTCTACTGTTCTTGTTGATTCTTCTTTGCATATCAACAAGTTACTCTGAGCAATGGGAATCCTACAAAACTTGCAACTCTCAAGAAATAGGAAACATTGGAGAATTTATGAGATGGCATGAAAGAAATTAGTGGTTATATTTATAGCCCATGTAACAAGACCATGAAATTCCAGTCAACAATTGGAAAATCCTCCAAGTTCACTGCATTCTGCACAAGAAAATTTGTATTTAACTTTTTTTTCGCCGCCTATACAGGTTAACACTCAGCTGATCACAACGTTAGTAGCGGAAGAAATTAGGGATTTGCTTCAGCTTTTAACCGTGATACCAGGATAGTCATTCTCCTAGCAGTGTTTTCTGTCACAAGATTCTCCTGATCATCCAGAACCTACAGAATTATAACAACAATTTTTCGAGTTTTAAAGTAATGAAAGAAACGGTTGTATAAGAGGGGTGCTGTGTAAATCCATGAAATTAAAGAATAAGTAACTTGGTAACTAAAATGGCTTGTTTTTCACATTTTTTGTTCACATCCTTATATTTTCAATGATATAGAAAACTAACCTCTTCCAAAACTGCTAAAATAACTGGAAGATTCTGATTATTGGGGCCAAATAAGTCGTAATCCCTCCTGGAAATTAATAGAATTCGAGAATCAGCTTCTATCAAGTAAAACATGATTGAGAAATCTAGTTAAACTGAAAAAAAAAAATTATATATATATATGATAAATCCTTACATTTCTACCATTAAACAAAATTCATCATGCACAATTTTTGCTTCATCCAGATCCCTCGTCAATGGCAGGCAACTTAACCATTTAGGTATAACCTGCAGTACATATATAGCAATAACTTGAGCCTCAAGTAAACCTGCAAATTTTTTCGCCTCAATAATATACATACTAAATCAAACTCAAAAACAAAAACAGAAAGGTCGGAGCATAAATGTGAAGAACATCTTACCTCGGGAGCATTAATATCATTGCGATGAAATCTGCATATTTTCCCTAGAGCTGAAACAGCAGCATCGAATGTCTTTTCGTTTTCTGGGATTAGTGCCTCTGGATGTCCTATAACAAAATCTAAGCTGTCCAAGGCAGCTACAAAAACCAATATAATATCCTCTTGATTAGATAATGTCCTACATATATGCAACGATATTCACTCATGTGAAACATATATAAGGAAGCAAACTTACCTTCAGCTTGTGCTCTGAAAATATCATCACCGGACTCTGCACAAGCGCCGATTCCGAGTGCAGCTTCCTGGCCAGAAAATGCAGAGTTTTAGATCTTCCAACTCGATACATTAAAGGGCTAAAATTTGGGCAAATTTTTCAGTGAGAGACCTGTCTAACTGAAGGGTCATCATCTTCGCAAGCTTTCAACAAACATGGGAGATACGGATCATAGAAGCTGTTCATCAAAAGATAAAATAAAGTTTCTTGTTGATATAGCGAAGTTCGTACTAAAATGTACCATTTTTTTTTTTTTTCAAAATGCACTTACTTTTGAGCTTCAACTCCACTTTGCTCCACAAGATTTCGAAAGATGGAAAATCCCATAACCTTCTCATTAGAATTTCTTTTATCACCCTGTATGGAGGAACAAGTAAAAGTCGAACCAAACCATTCACTTATGAGACAAAAATATATTAAGCAGTGAAGGAAAAATAGAATGCTGAACTTTTTTTTTTTTTTTTTTTTTTTTTTTAACTCACCCACATCATAGGAACGAGTGTAGCAATTTCATCAAAGCAGGGCAAGAAACCGGCTTTGAATCTTTTGATCAGGCGGCACAAGCAACTAGTGACCTGCATAAACGAAATAGTTATATGGGCTATAAAAATTTGTGAACCTCCAAATAATATTTTGTTTAACACTATTTCAAGAACAAGAACTTTGGAGACAGACTTCTCTAAGGATTTTTTCCTGTTGCTCCTTTACAAAATCATCCGGACCCGTTTCGTAATCAACTTTGTCATCTTCATCTGGTGGAGGTTCGTTTATTTTGAAAATGGCAATTAGCACTCTCTTTATCCCAGTCGTAATTGTCGAACCCAGAGCTATACTGAAAACTGATCCAGAAACCTGCAAGGAAGGAAAACGTAGTACCTTGCAGGCTAAGAAAAGTAGAAACAGAAACTCATTTCTTTAGATGCTCAGTTTGAGATTTTTTGCTTTTAAAAAAGGTACGACTTTTAGTTTAGTATTAGGGAAAGCACAAGCAGAAGTCGAGAGCTAAAAAAATCTAGTTTCTCGAAATAACGGTAAAAGTGCATCGGTTTTTCCAAGTGTGTTGGTTCCAAAAGTTGTCCCAAACTGGCCGTAAATAACCGAGTCGCGGTAGAAGGTTAATGACCAACCAGAATGCATTTGTCAATCGTGTTTAGGAACGTTATGCACATTTCACTCTCCGTTTCCTGCAAGACGAATATTGATTGATGAACTTATGAGAAAAGATCGTTTTTTTGTGCAGGGAAAGGTTTGAGTTATTAAAAAAAAACAAAAAAAAGAAGGCTGACCTTTTCTAAAGCTTCTGAGAGAGCTCGCATTGCAAGAAGAACCAACTTTTGAACAAAGGAGGACGTGTTTGTTTGAGACTTTCCCCTCTCGGCAGTCGACATAGCTGATTTCAGAAGCTCAGGAATAGCTAACAAAAAAAAAAAAAAAGGGTAAAAAGTTGTAATCCATCATGAATGCTCAAAGATTAGGAAAAGATCGAAATATTGGAGATTATGCTAAACCTGAAATAGCAATCTCTTTAGTGTTAATATGCTCATTAAATTGAAGAATAGGAACCAGAGCATTTGCAACCTGAATGATGTCAAAATTTGGTTCATCAAAATAGTTTATAAAAAAAAAATAATTAAAAAAAAAAAAAACACATCTGGTTTGATAGACCAACCTCCAGGAGAGAAGGAAAAAAGGAGTTTCGTAATTCCATGGCCATGCGGAGTAGCACCTTACAAGCCAAACCTTTCTCTTTTAGGCCATCAACTTTATCACTACACCATATACACAGCTCAAAACGAAATTACAAGGACAAAAAAAAAGGGACAAGTTTCAGAAAGTTTCAAGACATTTCATTTCTCGAGAACGAAATCAAACAAACTTTGGGACTTCATAACTGGTTATTTTCTAACCTTTGATTACGTGAAGTATCAGCTACACCAGGGTTGTAAAGTTGAGTAGACTGGATCAAAATAGGCACCAAATCCGAGACGTAAGGAGATAAATCCTCCCCTAGACAACCGAAAAGATTCACTAATGCCTGTAACATGACACAAGCTTTGCTCTAGTTAGAATTTACTTCCATGGAAGATCACTGTTTTCTACTCAAACAAAAAAAAAAAAAAAAAAAAAAAAAAAAAAAGGAATTTTAAGGTTAAGATAGAATTAAAATCACCTGGAAGATTAATATCCTTAATCCGTGATCTGATCTTCGTAGAGATCCTAGTAGTGACATTAGAGTGTCCATAACCTTGCATGAAACAAAATACATATTTTCTTAGAAGACACAAAGTAGAACCAACCGATTATGAACAGAATAAACGCGCTTTCCTACCGAGGAATCAACAAGTATAAATGCCGAAAACTACTCACCAGAACAGAATCACTTAAAAACGTTTCCTTCCCAACAGCACCTGCAATCTCACTAATGCACTTCAAACATCTGGCACGAGCCAACTCTCTGAACGTGTGGATTTTTGACAACATGTCTTTCAAGGAAGCCATGGTAGAATCATAGACTAGGATGAAGTTGGCCTGAAAACAAATATGCATTTATATGATCAAACCGAATCACTGCAAAATGTGAAGGTGAAAAGGAAGAATTAAGTACCTGTGACGAAGATGCGACCGCTGAAAGGCTGAAAAACCCCACTCTTGCACCCTCTTATGTGGGCTCTGGATGAGCAACAAATTAACGAAAAATTAAGCAAAATGAAGCGAGTCTTAATTGCGTTAGAAATGGGAGAAAATTGAAACTGATACGAGAGCTTTTACCTGACAAACTGTCACTAGTTTTCTCGTTAAACCATCCAAGAAAGGCGTAAAGTAATCTGGTTTGCAGTCCCTGCAGAAGAAATCAATTGCTATGGAAGCCTGCACCTGCAGAAACCAAAGGAAAAAATCAGAAACAGTGACGGGTATATGGAAATGTCGATGGATACATCTTGGTAAAAATTAGGACATTTAAATCACGTTGGAAAAATGTTGACATTCTTATACGAAACAGTTACTTATTTGTATTGCAGTCATTTTCATCCCCCAATTTCTGAATTGTAAATCATGAGAGATTTATAGTAATAACTGAAGGGCCAGAACAGGAACATGAAGAGAATGATGATATTGTTAAGAATAAAGCAAATCTCTAGTGAACCTGCAAGCTGGGACAAAGGGCATCCCCAGCCAATACAGCCAAGGCAGGCAGAATCTTGTCATGATACTTCTCGTGTACTGTTTTCTCCTCCAAGTCAAAACTTACAGCCCTTATCACTCTTATTGCAGCGGCACGAACTCGAACGTGAAAATCTCGAAACAAATCTAAAGTGAGCATCAACACTTCTTCAAGATAATCATTAAATGCCTGCAAAAGAAAACAAAATGAAGAAGACAAGTAATCTTTAAGTAGAACAGGTTTGGTATGCTTATTGTCTGATTCAACTATTCTCACATCCAATATTTCTTGGTAGAATTAGCCAGACTTAGAGAAGCTTGTTGCCTTCATAATTTTGTGATTAAATTCCCTCCTTGAAGTGAATTGTCTATATATCCTGACCACCACAGTGGGGTCCCAATTCAAACTCACGACTTATTATATGAAAACGCAGGGGCTTACCACCCCCAGGATCTTGATGGTTAAAAAAAAATGCCCAAGTCCATTTCCTATCGAATGTTTGAATTCAAAGTGTAAACTATCATATTTATCTAATATGTTATTATTTTGTGCTCTAACCTATAATGTTATTTCAAACGTTACACTAATTTTTATATGAAAATTTTTAAATAATTTAAAAATATCACCGTTGTAACAATTAATTGAAAAAAAAAAAAAAGGTCAATATATCAATCATAAATCAAATGTTGAATTTTGATAGATATTAAACTTAGTGCATTGGACAAAAAATTTTGGCAATAAATAATGTCTTAAAGTTAGCCTGTTTCATAAGAATTTATTGATGTTTGTGGTGTTAAGATCTCAATGTTACGTCTAGTTGGCTTCAGAAACTTAAAAATTTACCAAAAATCTAACACAAAATCTACCCTTTACATAAACGACATCAATGAACAATAAACGACAAAACTGATGAGATCTCAAACGACGACAAACGGTTGTACCTCAGAGCAACCTTCAGTGATAATAGAAATAGCTTCAATCCCAGCATGTCGTTTCTTCCATTCGTGTTCCCTCACACGCTCCCTCGCAACACGAACGACAATAGGCAACAGTTTCCCTTTCTGAATAAACGACAACCTATCCAAAAAGTACGTACCCAATAGTATACTCCTTTTCTCCACCCCACTACTCGCCGGATCAACAGCGTCAAGATCTGCTCTATACCAAGACGAGTCGTCCTCAACATACTCCAGAAAGTTCACCATCAATCTCACAAACCTCTCGACGCTCTCTTCGCTTAAGTTCTCAATCATCTTCCTCATTTCGTCTCCGATTCCGTCTTCGAGTTCTCGGAGGACTTGAATCGCCTCCGCCCTCATCTCCTCCACAATGTCGTGCCGCTCCGCAATCCTCACCACCAATTCGAACAGAACTCCTAGCCGCTCCGTAAAGTATCCGGGCACTTCCATTGCCATTTTGACCAGAGTCCGAAGCGCCTTTGCCGCGAGGTCGTGATCCCCGCTGGCCAGTAAGTACTCCGCCGAGGCTACAAACTGCGGCAAGAGGATGTCGAGATCGCGGTACCGCGTGCAGGATTTCACCAAGCTAACCGAAGCGCGGATCGTGGCGGCCCGAATGACCATATCGGAAGAGGAAAGTTGGCGCAAGATCGTGGCGGTGATCAGGTTGAATTGGGGGTAATTAAGCCCCTGGAGGGCTATCCCGGGAAGATATCGGAAAACCAAGAGACCCCATTCTTGAAGAGCTTTATTCTCATCGGCTGCAGTGATGCAAGAGGTCACAAAATCATGAAGCTCTGGCCATTGTTCGCGGGTTATTTCGGATTTCGTATAAACGGAGGAGGCGACAGCGCCGACGGTCATGGACAGGGCTTTCGACGGCGGGTTTTGGCTACTTTCTTGAATGAGGCACTCAAGAATGGGGGCCTTGATCTCGGCGCGGATCATGGGGGTGATGTTGAATTTGGATCGCTCAGACCGGAGGGCTTTGGCGAAGACGTCGAACGTGTTGGCTCGGAGGTGGGGGGAAGAGATGGAGAGGTGACAGAGCTTCAGGGACAGAGTGTTGGGGAAGTGGTGGGCGCAGAAGGAGATGATTCGGTCGCATCTTGGGTCGTTGCTTTCGAAGTTGGAGACGAAGGCCTCCATTGATGCGAGGTTGGGGGAGGTGATGAGCTCTCTGGATTCGGGGTCGGGATTTCGATTCCGAATTCGAATTCGAATTCGCGCCATGGATTTTTCGGGTTTCAAAGAATTCTACTGCAGAGGAAGAAGATGGTGAAATGTGGTTTTTGAGGGGTTTTGGAATAGTTGACTTGATTACCAAGAAAGAAAGAGAGGGAGTATCTTTCCGTTATGTTAGTTATTTGCCACGTCAGCTTGGTTCGACTTTGGGACGCTAATGATAGCAAGACTATGAAATTTCTGTTGCCAAGAAAGCATAGCGAGCCTTTTTTTTTTTTTTTTTTTTTTTTTTTAAGAAAAACATAACGAGAATTCAAAAAGAAGGAGAAAAAATAACCATATTAATTGAAATTAGCTTCTTTTTTTTTTTAGTGAAGAAATTAGATTATTTCATTTTTTTACAATAATTAATAACTTTTTTTTAAATAAATAATTCATTTACTAGTGTGGACATAGACAATTCTTACATTTGCAAGTCTTAAAAAAAACCTGAAAAACAAAACGGAGAGAGTAATATTTTGTTATTGTTCGTACGGTTCTTTGTTACATTTGCTTCTTAATATTTTCTTTTAATTTAAATGTTGGGGGATTCAAACTATATGTCTTATAATTAAATCATATTTGTAATCGCTTTTGCTTTCTAAGTAGACTCTACTGACTTTCTAAAATGAACCCAAAACAAATTTAGAAAAAAAAAAAAAAAAAAGACTACTAGCTCTTGATACATTGGCATTTCTTGGAATGAACAGTTTTTTAACAAATTTTAAATTTTCTTTTTGAATTTTCATCCAGAGAAAATGTTCTTTTCTCTTAATATCGAATTTCCAGACAGTGTTGATCTTTTGATTTTTCTCATAAACACAAATTGAAACGCTGTCATTTCTCCAAGTCAAAACCATCATTTATGCCCTTTTGAACTTCTCATATTTAGACACTTTCATCTTCTTTCTTCTTCTTCTTCTTTTTTTTTTTTTTTTTTTCCTTATATGATCACATATACATTGTGGAGTTTTCATAAACTTTCCATGATTGAATTAACAATATAAGTCTCGATGATAAAAATTATATGGATTTTTATTTTTTTTTTTTTTAGATCAATGTTGCAGTGTCCCTAAACTTTAAATGATAACCATCCCCCCCCCCCCCCCCCCTCTTTTGGTTTTTTTTTTTTTTTAAAAAAAATCCTCTCTGAATCAAATTTCAGTGGCAAATGGTGGTCAAACTTGCCTTTCCTTGATCAAATTGTTACAAAATAAAAATTTCTTACTCATGAAATCGTCAATTTAGTTTTAAAAAATATAATTTTCTTACAATAAAAAAAAGTTTTTTTTTTTAGAGTAGTTATCTTCAAGTAAAAATATGATTCCTAATTAGGACGTGACTTTCCTTCCAAAATATATATACACGTTTTTATTTATTTATTTGGCAAGATTCTATCATAGAATTATTTTTACCGAATTTTTTTATATATACACGTTTTTTTTTTTTTTTTTTTTTTGGTATTATCTACAAAACAAACGGCTTCCATTGGGTCCACGTATCATTAATCATTTTATCACTTTATCATCAACTCATCTCGATATCGCAGAACACCTAAACACATCACTTAACCTTACAGTACTCCAAAACCCCGAAAGAAGAGAGAGAGAGAGAGAGAGGAGCTAAACGAACAACCAAAATTGCTAAACCAAGACAGAAAACATGGCTGAAGCTGAATTCCAACGATCAGACAATCCGACCATTCGATTCGGAATCATCGGATGCGCCCGTATTGCTCGAAAACTTGCGCGAGCCATGAGCCTCGCCCCCAACGCCACTCTCTACGCCGTCAGCAGCCGCTCCCTCGCGAAGGCCGAGGAGTTCGCCGCACTCGTCGGCCTCTCCGGAGCGGTCAAGACCTACGGCAGCTATGATCAGGTGCTCGACGACCCATGCGTCGACGCCGTGTACCTTCCCCTGCCCACCAGCCTCCACGTCCACTGGGCCGTTGTGGCCGCAAGTAAGAAGAAGCACTTGCTGCTCGAGAAACCAACGGCGCTCGATGCGGCGGAGCTCGATCGGATACTCGAAGCATGTCGGTCCAACGGTGTGCAGTTCATGGACGGAAGCATGTGGCTGCACCATCCCCGGACCGGCAAGATGAAAGACTTACTCTCTGATGAACGGGTGTTTGGGCAAATCAATTACGTAAGTCCCACAACCTTTTGTTAATTACTTTGTACAAATCTTATGAAAGTTTTGGGCCTTGAAGAAGTGCATGAACCCGTCTGTTGGGTGCATCAACAGACTGTAAAAGACTATAATACCTGTGATAGATTCTCGAATCTAATAGTAGGTGGTATTTAAATTAGGAGTTGATTGCGTCTCTTCATTCAATTATAATTTTAGGAAGTAATAGTTCCGTCACTCCTAATTAGATTAATTAACAATTTATTTAGCAATTTGTAATGACCTCTAATTGCATTGATCTGTGTTCCTCGGTTGAATTAGGTCTACAGCACATCCACAAAGACAGTGAACCCAGAATTTCTCCAAAACAACATAAGAGTGAAACCCGACTTGGATGCTCTCGGAGCACTTGGGGACTTAGGCTGGTACTGTATCAGCGCCATATTATGGGCCAAGAACTACGAACTACCCACCGCAGTCGAAGCTCTTCCAGACACCACAAAAAATCCAGCAGGCGTGATCGTGTCCTGCACAGCCACATTTCATTGGGGCATTTCGTCGAACACCTCGTCTGCGGCCACAATCCACTGCTCTTTCCTCTCGCACACGTCCATGGACCTGGCCATATCTGGCTCCAATGCCACCATTCACGCCAACGATTTCATAATCCCTTACGAAGAGGGCTCGGCTGGCTTTGAGTTAAGCTGTGGGGCCAAGTTCGCGGAGCTCCATATCGGGTGGAATATGGAGCCAAAGGTAGTAAGAGTGGAGTGTGAGCTGCCCCAGGAGGCTTTGATGGTACAAGAGTTTGCCAGGATTGCTCAGGGGATTAGGAGATATGGGCATCAACCAGACGGAAAATGGCCTGAAATTAGCAGAAAGACGCAGTTGGTTTTGGATGCTGTCAAGAAATCTATTGATCTTGGTTTCAAACCTGTCCAATTGTAACATGTGAAACATCATATTCAAATGCTAGCGTTGAATAGTATATTGGTGCTTGGATTTGTTCATTTTAGTACCCTTCTACTTGGAGAAATTAATCAAGTGTGGTTTGCTTCCATTCCTATTTTAGCGCATGTTTATTTATGTTAATGAGTTTTGTAAGTTAAATGCGACAAATGGTTTCAAAATAGTAGCATTACTTTTCGAATAAAATGAAAATGCTAAGTAGTCTGACAATATTTGTGTTAAACATCGTAACTAACAAAGACTAAGGGTGAGTTTAGCAAACATTCCAACTCAAACTCATTTCAAATTTTTTTTTGTCTTTTTTCTAAAAAGTTTTTGTTTTTTTCTTAAAAAGTTTTTTGTCTTTTCTGAAAATTCAAAAAAATTTACTATTACAACTAAAATATTTCAACTCAAACTAACATACCAAACACTCCTAAACTCCTTTTATAATTTCTAAAACATCACATAAGAAGTACATGTTTTTAATACGAAACTTCAGGAAAAAAGTATTTGTTCTAGACAAAAAACTAATGCAAGTTATTTTTAACTCGTGTCATTTTGTCAATTCTTACATACGGATTAATGAAATTCGACCATGAAAAATTTGCCTTCTTTATTCTTTAAGCCAAAAAGTTTAGTAAGCATTTTGGTCTGATCCTCACCTTTTTTTTTTTTTAAATATATCTAGATAATGTTTTCATGACTTTCTTTTTTAATACGAAGTCAAGGTGTAGTCGGTTAAAAATCTGACTATGGCAGGGAGTAAGCTGAGAAAAAAACATCGTTTAGATGGGGGAAAAACATTATACAAACCATATGTAGTTATTGATATAGACATTAATTGTGGTTGTTGAAAATTATACATTATTAAAAGCCAACTCTATAGTACGATTTTGTTTATGAAATGATGATTGAAGTTGTTATTCTCCCGCTACTTTTGACATTTATGAATCGAATCTTTCATTTCCATAATGCCTTGGCCTTTTAGCAAAACAAAAAAAAAAAAAAAAATCGGATTAATTGTATTGCTAAAATAATTGACAGAACATCGAACAAATTTATCTAAATCTCAAAAATATAACCAATCATAAATTACTTATTCTAAATTCATATACAGTACAATGAGATTTCTAATAAACAGTTTTATAATTTATCACGTCCAAGAAACTATGTCGCTATAATTGATTTTTACCTCTTAATTACTTACTTAATTTCAAATTCTTTTTTTTTCCCCTACCTTAGACCCACTTCAACATTGCATGACTTTGGTCTCTTTTACTCGTATTTCTCCTTCTACTCTCATGATTTATTTCTTCCATTCACACCAGTTTCTCAGCATTTTTCAACGACACCAAATCCCCTACACAGCTGTAAACTATCTTTTCTACGCAATCCAAACATATCGCGTTCTATCCGCCGTCGGATAGAAGCCTGGCCCTATAATAATATATATAGATATTTTTAGTTTTTTTTTTTTTTTTTTTTTTTGCTGTAATTATATCCATTTATTTTTTTTTTTCATTTAAAATTCAGTCCATGAAACTCCGGTCTCTCTTCCCGAGAAGAAATGATTCCCGCCATTTCTTTCTCTAACACAACTGTTCCAACTAACTTAACTGTAACATCAGGTCCCAACAACCCCAAAACTCACAGAAGAACTACTTCTACTCATCCTACTCGTCCAAACTCAACTCTCAAATCTCTGGCCAAATCTGGCAAACTTGAGGACGCCCTTCGCCTGATCGAATCATGGCCGTCCAAATTCCCCGCCGCCCCGGAACCCGACGCCGAAGCCTACTCCCTCCTCCTCCACGCCTGCATCTCAAGAAGGTCCTTAGAACATGGCCAAAGACTCTATCTCCAGCTCCTCCTCTCTAGAGACCGGAGCAATCACAACCTCCTCAGCAACCCCACCTTGAAAAGCAAGCTCATCACTTTGTACTCCGTTTGTGGCCGCCTCGATGAGGCTTGCAGCGTTTTCCTCGACGGGCTTGAAGACGGCGAAGAAGTTCCCGAATCGGTCTGGGTGGCGATGGCTATTGGATACTCGAGAAACGGGCTATCCGAGCAAGCTTTGCTTCTGTACTGCGAGATGCTGTCCCGGGGCGTCTGGCCGGGTAATTTCGCGTTTTCTATGGCCTTGAAGGCGTGTTTTGACATCTTTGATTTGAGGGTCGGTAGAGCTGTCCATGGTCAGATTTGAAGTCTAGCGAAGAACCAGATCAGGTGGTGAACAATACTCTCTTGCGGTTGTATGCTGAGTGTGGATGTCCCGGTAATGCATTGAAGGTGTTTGAAACAATGCCCATGAGAAATGTCGTTTCTTGGAACTCGTTGATTGCAAGCTTCGCCAGTCGAGATCAGGCGTTTGATGCACTGGCCTCTTTTAGGAAGATGCAAGGAGAAGGGATGGGGTTCAGTTGGGTTACCCTAACTACTATCTTGTCAGTGTGCACCCGAGTAACTGCGCTTTGCTGTGGAAAAGAGATACATGCCCAGATTGTAAAATCTGCCAATAGACCTGATATCCCTGTGCTAAACTCACTTCTGGACATGTATGCGAAATGCGGAGAGGTTGATTACTGCAGGAGACTGTTTGATAAAATGCAAGGAAAGGATCTGACCTCTTGGAATACTATGCTTACAGGGTATGCAGTGAATGGATTTATAGAAGAAGCGCTGGCATTATTCGATGCAATGGTTCAGTCTGGTCTCAGGCCAGATGGGGTAAGTTTCATTGCATTGTTGTCGGGTTGTAGCCATGCCGGACTTATCGATGAGGGACGGAGACTTTTTAATGAGATGAAATCGGAATATGGAGTCTCACCAACCACTGAGCATTATGCTTGTTTGGTGGATATCTTGGGCAGGGCCGGTGACATAAAGGAGGCGTTAGAGGTAGTGGAAACCATGCCAATGAAGCCAAGCGGCAGCATATGGGGATCATTGCTCAACTCGTGCCGCCTTCATGGCAATGTTTCCCTTGGGAAGCTCATTGCGTATCAGTTGTTTGAGCTTGAACCAAACAATCCCGGGAATTATGTAATGCTTTCAAACATTTATGCAAACGCAGGGATATGGGATGGTGTGCAGAGCATTAGAGAGTTGATGGAGGAAAAGGGAATTAAGAAAGAGGCTGGATGTAGCTGGATACAAATAAGGAATAGAATTCACACTTTTGTGGCAGGTGGTAGTTTTGAGTTCCGTAATTCAGCCAAGTTTGAGAAGGTTTGGAGTGAATTGACGGAAGCTATGGAAGACAATGGATACACACCCAACACAAGCGTTGTACTTCATGATGTAAATGACGAAATGAAAGCATCATGGGTTTGTGGGCACAGCGAGCGGCTTGCAACTACTTTTGCTCTTATAAACACATCAGACGGAGTTCCAATTAGGATAACAAAGAATCTCCGTGTTTGCATAGACTGCCACTCTTGGATGAAACTTGTTTCCAAGCTAACAGAGAGAGTGATAATCTTGAGAGATACAAATCGTTTCCACCATTTCAAAGGAGGAGCTTGCTCTTGCAAGGACTACTGGTGATAACGGCATATAAACAACAGCTTAAATATTATTTGCAATTCATTAAATTGATTTCTTCCAATTTTCATGACCAGTTATTCTTGCTGTGTTTCTTGGTTTTCATGTCGATGACTGGTTATAATCACGTCCCTACTCTGTTTTGCCTGAAAATTGAGCACTTCATTAATTTGTAGAGAACACGGTTATCATACAGCGCTTCAAATAATAGCTGAATGTTTCTATTGGTTTATTTTCACATTATCAATAGGTATTTTAATGTTGTAACTAACGATGTGGAAAGAAAGCTAAACGTTCTAACAGTAGAACTATAAGACATCAAATGTGTGTTAAAAACTTTGTACACTAAAGCTAAAACATATTCTATTTTCAATGACAAGACCGGCGGCGAAGATTATATTTTCTCATAGATGTTGTTGTTGTGATTGAATTTTCTGCAACTTCTTCTTTTGGAGCAATATAGTCAGGATCTTCTGCTTTGTTCACGTCTTCTGGCAAGTCGGTATCAATCCAGGAAGACCAATCTACATCAGTGTCCAATTCCCACGATAACTCCTGTCTTTGCATGCCATTGACCTTCTCAATCAATGTTTGTAACATCTGATAATTCAACACTTCATAATCTCTGTACAAAAATAAAGAGGGCATCACTTAAATCGCTGAAACCAGATACTTATCGAATCGAATTCCTTTTACTGAGTATTTTTCTTACCTGTATGTGCAAATAGCAAATACAAGCTGAACTGCAGCAAGTAGTGCAAAGGATGACCTAACAAGGTTTATCACCCATGTTTGCCGTTCAATATCAAATGTTGCAAACCGAAGTATTGCGACTTCTACTGAAAATGTGGCACATAGCCCTGTAAATTAACGGTCGGAAATAAGTTTCTAAAACATGAATTTTGAGTCGATAACCCAAGTTCTTCTTACTAAGATAAAAATGGTAAGAAACTCACCAATATAAAGCCAAGGTCTGACGGTGTATGTTTGTTTGGTACTAGTGAACATGTAAATCACTAAAATCAACATGCAGTAGATGAAGAAAGCTTTGATCAATCGTGATTCAAGGACCATAGCGGTGTGCAGAGCGAATAGCTTGTCAAGTGCAACAAACATGCTGGCTTGCTTCGATTCAAACGATTCCTGTAACCAGAAACCCGAGATTCCAAATGAGAAATTTGCTAACCGATTCATGTCCAAAAGGAAATTGGCTCAACCAAAAAACGACATTATTTAACTACATAAAATAAGTGATAAACCTGAGCTGCCAAGATTGATTTCGAATTATCCATCAGGTGGTCATGAACTTGTTGAAGCTGCTTTTGCCTCTGAAGAAGCTCTTCTTGTTGCTTATGCCCATATTCGGCTAACCTTTGCAGAGTACTCCTATAAATTTGCGAAAAAACCATAAACATTATGACAAGCACTTCCGAGTTAACCCATTTGATTCAAATTTCAATTTTTTACCTGCTCTCCTCTAGTGCTTCGGATTGAAATCTAGTTAAAAATTGCAGATCTTTCAGTGCTGTTGTTTGCCCATCTAAAAGTTGCTTTTGTTTATCCAAGGACATCCCAGCCATATCCCCAATGTCATCAGCTTTGCTTTGAAGATGTGTCATCTTCAATGTCATTGCATCTCCAACTCTACCAATCTCCTCCTCTATTTCGATTGCCTCGTTTTTCAAGTTATCGATCTCTTGTCCCAAATGACCGTAAGAATCCCGAAGCATTGCCATTCCTTCATTTAAACTCTTCTTCATTTCCACCTGCCCTTCTTGAAGCTCCACTTGTGAAGATGCTATCTTCCTAGACTGCTCATAGACAGCCTCCGAGTGCTTCATCACAACATCGATATGATCCCCTACGTTCTTCGCAGTTTGAGCCACTTGCTGTGTTCGTATATCGATCGAATTCAGAGAATCATGTATCTGATTCGAGCCCTTTAAAAGTTGTTCTGTTCTCTCTTGAATGGTTTCCAATTTTTCTTCCGCGTAGTTGGCTGAATTCTTCAATTCATTCACCAGTCTCTCGGTTTCATGTTTGAAAGCATGTGCCCTGCAAATGGAAGGCAAACAAAACTCCGCTAAGGCAAACAAAAAAATCAACGACTATTGAGATACGTCGGCTTAAAATCAAGCAGTATACTTAACTGTAATTGATGACAGATAGAATTCGTTTCGAGGTAGAATTCAAGGTAGACCTTATGCTCATGTTCATCCAAAGTTTTCCGGCACTTAGCCATGGAGGAATTCGGATCACAGAAAGGAAAAGAAGGCCTGCCAGAGTCCTTTTGAAAGCAATCACTGAGATGCCAAGCGAACCGGGCTCGTTTCTCGTCGACGGCCAAGCTCTCCGTGCACCCGGCGAAGAGATGCTGATAAGCATTTTTCCAGCAAGAACTCAGGCTGACCAAATTCTTCTTCGCGTTCTCCACCAACCTGATTCCCTTCTGGTCGTTGAAGCCTTCTATGGAGAATTCCGAGACTGTCGAACTGCGAATCGCTTCCGAAGAAGAAGAAGATGATGATGAAAACCAACTCCATGATTGACAGTTCGAAGATGCCAACAGAAGAACTAACAGAAACAGAAGAAGACACTGGTGGTGGTGGTCGTGATATTCCATGGGAGAGTATTTCTTTACCTTAAATTAAAAAACCTGCATTAATTGGTTAATCCAAGGATTGAGCTAGTTATATAAATAGTATAAATACAGTTATTATTAATTTTCAAATGATGAACAGAAGCAAATGGGTTACCAGGGGTTTCTATTTATAGGCAGAGAACAGGAAACAATGACTTGGAGTACAAGAAAGAGAAATGGGTTCAAGCAAAAAACAAAAGGGGAATATTGTTACCGAAAACGACATGTATTTTTTAATGCACTATGACTTTTAAGAGTTATATTATTATTATTATTATTTTTTAATTTACTATGGAATTGGAAATAATGAAAATTAAAAATATAATTATATCGTATTAGTGTTTCTTTTTCTTTTCTTTTTTTTTTTTTTTTTTTGGCATTTATTAAAAACAAAAACACATTATTTTATTCTTTAAAAAAAAAAAAAAACGGGAGAGAAAACATTATGAAATACGCTTCTTACACTTGCAGGCAGATGATAGCAAATGAAATTAAAGAAAAATTTTCCTTGTCGTGACTTTTTAGATATTTGGTAGACCACAAGTAATAAAAAGAAAAATAAATTAATTAAATAAATAAATAAAAACACACGCATTCGCACACACAATTACAGAGGGATGGATGAAAGGGAAAGGAAGAAAATCGATCGATAATAAGGAAAACGACACCATTGAACAATAGAGAAACAAACAACCTTATTTATTTATTTATATATTTTTACTCTTTGGTTTCAACTTTCTTTCACACACACACATATACATATATATATATATTTAATTAAGAGATATTATAAATCATTTTTCTCCAAAACATTGTTCTTGAACTCTTACTCTAAAATTTGACTCTCTCTCTCTCTGTCTCTGAAAACAAAATAATGATAACAATAAAGAAGTCTAAAGGAATTATAACTGCAAGCCGATCAGAGGGAGAGAGAA
Organism: Ficus microcarpa; assembly: GCA_025413485.1. NCBI lineage: Eukaryota > Viridiplantae > Streptophyta > Magnoliopsida > Rosales > Moraceae > Ficus > Ficus microcarpa. The sequence goes on along the minus strand of CM046377.1, from coordinate 42,561,485 downwards.
ACCTGGGAATGAGATTGTTGAAGATGATGTCGGGTTTGTGTTCGAAATTACACAAATATATACATATTATTATTATATATATATATATATAATCGGCTACGTTTACATATATATATATATATAATATATGTTATAACAAAGAAAAGAAACAACGTTATATTTATGCCGGATAAAGAGAGGAACAAAACGGTGCGTTTCTCTCCGATGAGGCGCTAACAGTTACTTTTTGTTGCGTCGTTTCGGTTTCTTCATGCATTTTGCATATTAAATGGTTGAACTGTACTTTCCGCTTCTTCAATATTCTGTTGTAGGCCCCACCCATTCTACCAATTTTGGTCCAAGAATTAATCGGATACGACAAAAAAAAAAAAAAGGGGATAAAACATTGAATTTTTGGCTTCATTAAGTGGTTATTATTATTATTGTTATTATTTTATTTTGAAAAAACTCAAGTGGTTTTTATTTTGACGGTTTAATTTCTGATACTAAATTTTAACGAGTATCCAATATGTAAAATGTTGAGATTTTAAAGATAACATTTTATCATATAAAGATGGCATTTTATATCTTGTATAAGATATATATATAATCACATGTCTATCTATATATATATATATATCTCAAGTTATCACATGATAGACATGTGATTATCTAATGCAAATTTTAGATTTATGGACAGAGAGCAATACTGTCAAAAAATATAAAATTCGACTAATGGACAAAAACAAAAGGTTAAAAACCAAATTGTTACCGTGCTATTGTTTCAAGGACTAACAACACTAAAAAACAAAAAACAAAAAACAAAAAAAAGTGAAAATTTCAAAATTTTTTACTTGGAATAATTGCGAGTTCAAACTATATTGGAAGAAAGATTGGAAAAGAAGGGCCTTTATTTGCTCATTATAAATATCTATATATTATATATATATATATATATATTTTCTATTTCTTCTCTCGAATTTTATAATCATGTGCTGTTAGTACAATTGTTGATGTCCCATTTGATAAGTAATTACCCTAGAATTAATTGCAAATATTTTATTCTATTAATACCTGCTCTTTAACTGCAAGCAAGCAACAACTCAAACAGCAATATCCAACGGTAATATATGGGTGATTTTCATTCTGGGAAATTGTTTTGACTTCTCATATGTTTTGTCTCATGTAATATGTTAACTCCAAATACAACCACCAACTTTAACTACTTCATACCTTAATCACTCTTTGCGAAATTAACGGAAGATCTTGTCCCTTATTTTTCTTTCCTTAGCTTTCAAATACGTGAGATTTGGCTTATGTATCCTATTATTTATGTCATTTATGTATCTTACTAACTAGAACATCGTATCACATATTAAATTAACAATTTTTAATTTATGTGATATGATTGCATTGAATAACATTTTTCAGTAACATATCATGAAATTTTAAAGGGAAATTAATAAAGGCATATAAGAATTGAATCTGTGAACCCGCTGTCAACATTAAATTCTCCAAAAATAATACAAATAAAAATAAAAACCAAAAACCAAAAACAAGAAATCTTATGCTTATTTCTAGGGGTGGCAATACGGGTCGCGACACGACGACACGATTCAAAAACGACACGAATTTTGCGGGTTTGGGTTGGGAAAAATAGGTGTCGGGTCAAATTTGGATCACTCAAAATTGATACGAGAAAAAACAGGTCGTGTTCGGATTGGATCCGTAGAACCCAAACACGACCCGTTTTTTCGTGTCCATTTTGAGTCAAATTTCGTGTCAATTTCGTATCGCGAGTCAATTTCATGTCGCAAGTCAATTTCGTGTCGCGGGTCAATTTCATGTTGCAGGTCAATTTCGTGTCATGGGTCAATTTCGGTTCGTGTCGTGTCCACCCGTGATGGGTTTGTGTCGTGTTCGTGTCGCGGTTTAGTGTCGTTTTCGTATCGCGGGTTGTGTTCGGGTCGGGAAAGAAAAAAATCGACACAGCTCTAACACGACACGAACCCGACACGCGACACAAATCATCATCCCTACTTATTTCGTGTCGGATATACTAAGGGTGCGTTTATTTACGCGTAATCGGAGTGAGTAGGATTAGGATTAAGATTTGGATTCGGATTCAGAGTGTGAGGTCTACCATTCTCATTCCTATTTCAGGAAAAAAAAAAATATGAGCAAATAAATAATGAATTGACTCACATTCCCTATTCTTGATAAGTAAACATGTCATAAAGATATTTTTCCAATGCAACACAATCACTTTCCTCTTGGCCACAAAACAACAAAACCGATCTTAAGCAAATAGAAGTGAAAATGATGGGACATTCTCTCAGCGATGCTGCTAATTTCGTTAAGTACACGGAGATAGTGGCTCCTCTCTCTTTATCCCCCACTTTTGACGCACAATTTGTCAATTTGGCTCATACTCATCTTCGATATATCAAGTAAAAAAAAAAAAACATGTTCATCTCATACACAAAAGTACAATTGAGAAAAGTTTACCCCACATTCATCAAAAACAAAAGTTTTTTTTTTTTTTTTAAGTAAAGTTATGTCATGAAGTTTAATTTCCTTAATTTAGTATATGCTCAATTAATATTACCAAAATGTAGTATATACACCTTGGCTACAAAGAAACAAGGATACACTAGCAACCTCTTCAAAATTTTTGTTTAGGAAAATGATCATCAATCAATGATTAATTATGATCAATCAATGAAAATTTTAAATTAACATTGATCAATCGCTTATGACTGATTGACCATTTAAAAAAAAAAAAACAATCATTTTGCTAATTTTACAATCCTTTATGTAACTATTTTAAAACTTCTTAAAAAGTCATTTACTCACAAATCTTTTTTTTTTTTTTAATGGGAAAGAATATTTGCATTGCCAAAATTTGAGAAAGTTAAGAAACAAGGTAAGAATCATCCAAAGAAAAAAAAAAAAAAACACACACACACACAAGGTAAAAAGAAGAGATGACCAACAATGTTAGACTAGTGAGCACTGCAAAATTAAAAACATGATATTTCACAAGAAGCACTGCAGCTCCGAAATAATCCTTACAAAACCACTTATACACTGACAAACA
>CM046377.1:42495461-42558306 GCA_025413485.1 Ficus microcarpa | reverse complement strand
GTTTCGGAGTATATCGTGAAATGGAAAAAATCAAGAGACAATTCAAGATATGAACAACATTGATCAAGGTAAAAACATACCAATTATTATATATTACAAAGATGGAATGTCATAATCAACGAATTCCATTACATGACCACACCATTCACTCCTAATCAAATCCAAATTATCAGAAGTGAAAAATTCTTTACTTTCAAGTGCGTTAATTCCATTAAACACTATTTCCCTCATAAAACCTAAAATGAAATAACCACATTCGACACTTCCCTCTTGGAGAGGACAAGGCCGGTTCAAGATTTTCGTTTTACAATCTCGTCTCCTTCTAATTCCTTCGCCGACCGTAATCTTCCAATCCGTTAGGGCCCTAGCAAATTGGTAAAGTTCAAGCTAATTAATATGCATATAATTAACATTAACAAAAAAAATTAGCATACAAAAATTGCCTTACATGTTTATGAGTTCGGTAAAATCGTCTCGTTTCTTCTCTCGGAAAGGATCAAAATAAAGGACGAGGTCCTCCCATGGGTCAATGACTCCCAAAACCACAACACTACAAATTACACACCACGCAAGTTATTAAAGTATTGTGTGTTCGTAGTTTTGTTAGAAAATAAGAAATTGAGTAATATGGAAGTCACCTTGCTTTTCTTTAAAGAAAAATAGTCACGGCCTTGATGGGAACACGGGGAGAGAGAGGTGGTGGCGACGGCAGCGGCGGCGGTTTGGGACAAGTTTGAAGTGGTGGCGGCGGCGTGACCGGATTTTAAGTTGAGGGGGCGGGCGAAGGAGGTGGGGAGGAGAAAAGTTTGAGTTGTCTAAAGTGTTGAAGATGAAAATGATGATAAATGAAGATGAAAGTGTATTTAAGTAATGGGTTTTCGTGCAAATTCCAAAGCATGAAATTTGAAAATTTTGCAAATTTTCGGAGGATTACACGACGGTTTTTGTAACCATCGTGTAATCCTTTTTTTGAAAATTTTCAAATTTTGAAAATTTGAAATTTGAAAATTTTCGGAGGATTACACGACGGTTTTGCCTAAAATCGTCGTGTAATCCTTTTTTTTTTTTGAAAATTTGAAAATTTTAAAAATTTCCAGAGGATTACACGACGGACATAATGTCCGTCGTGTAATCCTTCGATACACGAGGATTACACGACGGACATTATGTCCGTCGTGTAATCCTTCGATTACACGAGGATTACACGACGGACATTATGTCCGTCGTGTAATCCTTCGATACACGACGGACATAATGTCCGTCGTGTAATCCTTCGATTACACGAGGATTACACGACGGACATTATGTCCGTCGTGTAATCCTTCCATACACGAGGATTACACGACGGACATTATGTCCGTCGTGTAATCCTTGGATTATACGACGGTCCTTAGGACCGTCGTGTAATCCTTTTTTTTTTTTGAGGCATGTCTCCCGGACTCCATCTCTGTCCCCTATAAATTGTTTCTTTAGAACGAAATATCCAAATAACCACTAAATCCAACCAAAAACACTTAACCCCGAGCTTCTAAACTTTATAAGTTCATTTTAAACTCATTCTATATCTCAAATAACTTGATTTTGAGCTTTGAAATTTATATTTTTTTTTTGTTAGTTTTGGAAACTTGAAAATCGAATGAGATTTTGATAGATTTTGGTGATTATGATTTTAAATCTAGTTAATTAGGCTCTGGTAATTATTTATCTTCTATTCTAGATATCCAAAAATTGTTGGAACGAATTTTGGTTGAGTTTGAAGGTTAGGCCAAAGCTAGAAACTCACTATTCCGTAATGGTCCAATCAATCAGATAGCCCAAGAATAGGACATGACACCCTGTCCTTGTCCGGTCAACGGACAGAGGCAAAGAGCTTGTAGGGCCTATGTTTCAATCCAATCCACCCTATTTTGATGTTTTAAACTCAAATAACAATGTTTAGAACTGTAATATGAATTTTACAGTTTGCATATAAATCGAGAAATATAATTATTTTAATACATTATTTTTTAAGCACGCTAATTAAGCCCGATGTTTAGTATAATTAAGAATTGAGCTATTTTGGATACTTAGGCTATCTTTGTAATTTGGTTTAAAATTTTGGTGAATGGAGCTTGGAGTCTCGATATACGTAAAGCTATCAGTAGATTTATTTTGTCATAAGGTAGGATACGTCAACCCTACTTTTATGAATGTTGCTTTATGAGTTACTCACTTTAAAATCATTTCGAAAATGAAGAGTATATATATGTATCAAATATTTTGGGTCAAAAGTATAAATATGTATAGATACATTTTTTTGAGAGACTCAAGTAAGATGCTTTGAAACTTTGCATAAATGTCCAAGTGTAATAAAGATGGAACTTCAAATACTGTTCAATATCAGTCGGTAGTTCATAGTTTTGCTTGAAAGCCTTGTTCAGATACTGAGATAGTGTTTTGTTACCGATTGATTGTTGTCAAGGTAGCACACGTAAGTCTATTTATATTTAGCAAATTACATTACTGCATTTATTTATTTACGCACTTTAAATTTAAGCCTGGCTCTTTTTTTATACCCCAGCCTAACTCCTTTCGAACTAACTATTTTAATTGAGTCAATTGTATTCTACCGAGCTAGTAGCTCACATTTTATTATAACCCCCCCCCCCCCCCAAAGGAGATGCTAGGAGTAGCGCTGAGTAGACAGTGTGACATTAAGGGCACTACGGTTTAGTAATGATTCATCTGTACTATTATTTTCAGTTATTTATTTTTCCAAGGCATGTAAACTTAACTCTTCCTTGGACTGGATTTTGGATGTCTATACTTTTATTTCCTAGTTTTGTTTGTTTGTGTGATGATATCGGAGGTTGGATTATCAAACCTGTTTTCTTGTGAAAAACTTAGTATTTTGGAATGCTCACTGTTTTAAGTAAAAAGCTACTTGATGTTTTTCTTGAAATATAAAATTGGTAGATTTTAGGACAAAATTTTATTTGGCCCAATACTCTGATATGTTTTCAAAAATGGCTAAAATCGGAATTATGAAATATTATGTATTTTATTCGATTGGTTTTCTTTAAATCATCGAATTTATTTTAATTAAATCCCTCTACGTCACCATATCCGATTTTGGGTTGTGACAGATTTATATCACAAATCCCCTCCAAAAAATTACTCACAATTTTCTCATTTTTCATTGAATTTTCAAAACCATTCAAAATGTGCCCTAATCTACACAAAACAATTTAAAAACCTCCTCCATCGACTTCCTTCAGTAAACTTAACAGTTTTACTACTACATCATTAAAGGTTAATGAAATATATTTTATTAAGTTTTGTTTTTATTTGAAGATTTTTTCATTAACCTTTGTTGAAATGTCACATCAGTAAAGTTGTTCACTTTGGAGAGAAAGTGAACGTATGGGTATTTGAATTGTTTTGTAAATTTTGAGAATAAAATGAGAAGATATGCATAATTTGGGAGGGGATTTATGTAAGTTATTTTGGTTTGGATACTAGTGAACTTCTCGAATTTGGTAAATTAGTTCATAATATTTTTTTTCTTGACATCAACCATTGAACCTGTAATTTTAAAATTTACAATCATTTTTGTTCACATCTGTTAGATTTTAAACAGATTTTTTTTTTTTTTTGGCAAGTGATAAACTAAAATGGTCATGATCAATAATTTTTCCTTAATTTCAATATAAAGGAAAATTATGCTGGATGACATTTTTTTAATTACCTAATCTAATAGGTTACCCAATTTTTTTTTAATTTAGGAAAATGATCGCTTGTCATTTTTTAAATTTGATCAATCAGTAATTGATTATGAAAATTGATCATTGACTAATAGTCAATCTGTAATTAACTATGAAATTTGATGATTTTTGTTATGATTAATTAATGATTAATCATAAATCAATCACTGATTAATTATTATATGGTCAACCATTTTAGAAAAAATGACATTTTAACTAATTTTTAAAAACTTCTTTAAAAAAAAAAAAAGCTATTTAGCTATAAATCCCCAATATAAATATATTTTAAACTTTAAATTTCAAGTTTAAGTTATAATTAAATTATGTTAAAGTTTTAAATGAATTTATATTTAAATTATTAAGAAGAACAAATTGTTATATTGGTCCATAAATTTTTAAATTTGTATAATTTTAGTCTTTTTTCATAGCTTAAGTGACCTTAAGGCCTAAATATTAAAACGTTTCTACAATATTCCTTTTAATTAATTCTTGAACAGGATCCATTAGTGAACGTCAATTTCTAACCTAAATTACTAATAGATTCTGTTAAAAAAATTAACAGGATTGGTGTAACAACATTTTAATAACTTATAGTCATTCAATTTGCAAAAAATATAACAAAGACTACGTTGCACAGAAAGTTTAGGACTAAAGCGGTAATTTACTTAACAAAAATACTAGGAACACTAACTTTAATTTTAACTTTTGAGCATCAACTTCTGTGACATATAAGTTATCTTTTTTTTTTTTTTTAATTATTGGTAAATGTTTAAAGCATTAATACATCAATTGATTGTATTTACCAATTAAAATATGATACACGTGCTGCTACTTGAAAAATTAAGATTAGAGTAGGGATCTCTAGTACTACTCTTTACCCTAACAAGAAAATAAGTAATTTCCTTCTTGGATTATCACATGTGAGTCACCTGCTAAAAACTGTACAAATTTTACTAGACATGAGTAAAAAGGATTATACTAAGCTTTTGTTTGGAATATTAGTTTGAAATGAAATTTTGAAGTTGGAATTAGTATATTTTTTAAAAAACTAAATATAATTTCTATTGACTTTTAAGCCTTCATTTAGTATTTAAGTTTAACTTCAATTAAATTGTATTTTTTCATATCAATTTTTGTCTTTCTCTAAAAAGTCAATAAAATTTATAACTAGTTTTTGAAAAGTCAATCAACTCTAACTTAAAAATTTTATCTCCAACTAACTTACTAAACGGATGCTAAGTAAAAAATAAAAACTGAGATAAAATATTTAATTTTAAATCTGAGAGCCAAATAGGAGTTAAATTGTTAAGTTCAACGCATGTGTTTGGCTCGAACTTTAGTTTTTCATTTTAATTTTTATTTATTTTTAAAAAATTATTAAAAATTATACTTAACTTTGAAAAAATTAATCAATTTTAATTTAAGAATTTCATTTTCAACCTTCGTTCTAAGCACGTAAAAAGTTTATTGCACGTTTGCCACAAAAAAAAAAAAAAAAAAAAAAAAAAAAGGGGACGAGGGAGAGAGAAGAGAAGAAAAAGAAAAAGAAAAAGAAAAAGCAGTCAATTTATGTACAGGTATTACTACCAATTCAGTCACGCCACCAAGTGAGGTGGGTCCCACTAAGCAAATCGTATGATGCATATTCTGAATGAATTCAAACAAATGCAGGGCCACAAAATTCCGTAACTGTTCCGTGGCCACCTCTAACTCCTCTCTCGCCTTCCACTCCTCACACCCACGGCCATCTCCACACAACAGGTACTCATTTAATTCAACTCCTCTTTCTCGCGACCAACACTTCATTTTCTCGGCAACCAAACACCTTTTACCATGGAGAAACTCTCAATCCAAGCTGAGAACTTGTCCTTTCTCTCCCACCGCAATCCCAGGCCTCCGAGCTCGGTCTTCCATTCCTCGTTCGAGCCCCGCCGACTGTGTCTGTTCCCTCCGACGGACCGATCGAGAGTTAGGGTTTTTTGCAGCGTCAAGGAGACGCAGAAGGTTGTCGGAGAGAGTCAGAGAGTCGATGGAGTTCTCAAAGGGATTAAGGTCTCGGGTTCCGAGGTCGAGTTTGGCGCCGAGAATCGGTCCTCCGAGGAAGTGGAGTTCACCTGGAATTGGCCTCCATGGAAGAACCTCCCCGATAGATATAAGCTTATCGGTACAACTTCGCTTGCGTTTGTTATCTGCAACATGGATAAGGTAGTTATTTTTGAAATTCTAATGATAATTTTGTGCTATTTGGAATTTGGTTTGTGATTTTTTTTCCATTTTTCGATCTTGTTTTGTTAGAAGTTGAGAAATGACAATTTAAGTTGGTAAATTGGCTAGTTAAGGTTCATCGATGGGTTCACTGAGCCGTATGGCATTGAACTTGTGGTCTAATCAGCGGCGGAGTCAGGATATACATACATATATATATATATATATATTTTTTTTTTCGGGGCATAAACTAAAGCAAATATTGAAAGCAAAAGTTGTTCGATTTAATATAAAATTTTTTTTCTTCTAACGTAAACTTGGTAATCTCATTTAACCAACTTTTAAAAGTCCAAAAAATACAAATTTAAATGGTAATCTAATTGACTTTTGGTTTATTTTAAATTTTATGTTCAAAATAATGTATGTTCAGAAGTCAAATTTCGAGACATAATTGAAACTTCAAAAAAAGAAAAAAATGTAATTAAAATTTTTAATTACCAAATTGTGAAGGGAGGCAAACTAGGAGTTAATTGGCAAACATCTTGTAATTGGGGTGAAAAGTCAGTGGAGCCGACATGGCTCCGGCACTGGGTCTAATGAGAGGGAAACTAAGCCATTTCAGTGAGTAGAATTGAGTCCTTTTTTTTTTTTTTTTGGTTCTATTTGGTGTTCCCTGTACTTCTGTTAGAGACAAAAGAGATCTAAGTAGCTAGTTAAGGAGTTTGACGTTGTGAGGAATTTTTATTTTTATTTTTATTTTTTTTGGCAGGTGAATTTGAGTATTGCCATAATTCCAATGTCACATCAGTTTGGTTGGAGTTCTTCAGTGGCTGGATTGGTGCAGTCATCGTTCTTTTGGGGCTATGCTTTGAGTCAATTGCCAGGCGGGTGGCTTGCCAAGATATTTGGTGGGAGGTTTGTTTATTAAGACTTCAGATGCCCATAATGTTGCACCAAATGTTCTGTTATTACACAGTTGTATGATCAATGTTCAATAATTTAAGTGTCACTTTGGACGTGTTCTCAAAATTTAAAACACTGTTTTGGTTTTTTAAAGAATCAAGTAGTAGTTGTTGTATATTCTTCACGGTGCCTCTTCTGCATTTGAACTTATTTAAATATGGCTAATCTCATCATATTGGATTGACGGAACAGCTTCAAATCCAAATGCAGCTAAAACTAACAATTTATAAGGATTACATGTTTACATGTTGCCAAGCAGTGATGTTCTTCAATCATCAAAGTCGTTAGTGATTATTTATATTGCATGCACCATTAGGATTTCATTTTCGGGGGACTACGTTAGAGTGATGTTCATGTGTCATAAACGTCCTGTTCCACTGTAAATCTTCTTGCTGATGCAGAAAAGTTCTTAAGATTGGAGTATTAACTTGGTCACTGGCTACGGCTCTCGTTCCTGTTCTTGCTGGTTTTATGCCTGGCTTAATATTGTCAAGAATTTTGGTAATTGTTTCCACTTCTTATCTTAATACCTTCTACCTTGTTATTAATCGGACTTGCTTAGCGTGATGTGATGAGTCAATTTACTGCATGAACTTTTGTTTAGTCCAGGAGGGATGAGATTTCTTACAGACCCATTAGAGGGATGGGGGAAGAGAGAGAGAGAGATTCATCTTGTTACTTTGAGTTTATTGAATGGATATTGTCACTACTGATTGAGCCCTCATTTTCTCTTTTATGTGTTAGGTAGGAATGGGAGAAGGGGTTTCTCCATCTGCTGCAACCGACCTAATTGCCAGGCATGTATGACATTGATTTCACTCTAGAAGCATTGTAGGTTGATAGAAAGTTTATTTGTTTATGGATATCTATTGTTCATCACCTTTCTGTTCATATGGGTTATTTCTTACCCAAGAATCACAATCTCATGTAGATCAATACCTCCGAAGGAGCGCTCACGGGCTGTAGCATTTGTTTTTGGTGGCTTGAGTGTAGGAAGTGTTGCAGGGTATGTCATATAATTTATGGAACCATGTTTAGATGGTAAAGGGCTTATTGTTATAAGAAGTAATTGCTTTTTTTTTTTTTTTTTTTTTTTTAATATTGTTTGAAGACATAAGAGTGATATGAATCTTTCTGAACCTATCTTTTATTTGATGCAAAATAAGTTTTTCTAGACTTTTTGTTTTTTTGGTATCTTGTAGGTACAATGATATATTTCAATTTCATTTTTGTTCCTCATATCAACTTTCTAAAAGACGTATATTTTTAATCCTCTGTAGTTTGGAAGAATAAAACTTGTATTCTTCTTATTTGATATCAGAAGATTACATCAATAAATAGGGACTTCACTCCCTTGATATCCTAGCTAACTTAAAGAGAGAAAAAATAGGAAAAAACAACCTAACCATTCCAAGATATCACTCGGATTGTTATTGAATTAAAAATGATAACTATGCCGGATACTTTTGACACTCCCCCTTAAGTTGGATCAGCGATATCTATAATTCCCAACTTGCTTACAAGAAGATCAAAATTAGGTTTAAACAATCATTTAGTTAGAATGTCTACTGTTTGCTGCGTGGTAGGGACAAATGGCATGCAAATAACTACTGCCTCCAATTTCTCCTTATTGAAGTGCCTGTCAATCTCCACGTGTTTGGTTCGGTCATGTTGCACAGGGTTGTGTGCAATTCTTACTGCCGCTTTGTTGTTGCAAAACAGCTTTATTGGAGCCTCTACTGGTTTCCTCAATTCCTCCAATATTCGTTGTATCCATAGGATCTCACAAAGTCCATTCGCCATCGCTTGATACTCGGCTTTTGCACTGCTCCGAGCCACTACGTTCTGTTTCTTACTCCTCATGTAACAAAGTTTCCCCATACTTCTGTGCAATAACCAATGGTAGATTTTCTATCTGTCACAAAACCTGCCCAATCCGAATTTATGTAGGCTTCAATTGTCTTCTGTCCACCCTTCTTGAATAGCAACCCTCTTTGTGGATAACTCAAGTTTCTCAATATATTGTACGTGGCATCGAGATGCTCCTTATATGGGGCGTGCTGACTTACCAAACTAACTGCGAAGCTGATGTCAGGTCTTGTATGTGACAAGTAAATCAATTTACCTACCAGCCTTTGGTATTGGCCTACATCTACCGGGCCTCCTTGCTTGCTATCCCTAAGTTTTTTGTTAAAGTCGATCGGCGTTTCAATTGGCTTGCAACCACTCATCCCTGTCTCCTTGAGAAGGTCTATCCTTTGATATCCTAACTAACATAAGAGAGAAAAACTAGGAAAAAACAACCTAAACATTCCAAGATATCACTCGGAATATTATGAAACAGAAAATGATAACTACGCTAGATACTTTCGACATCTTCTATAATTGTTTTTGTTCACATTGAATATTTTAAAAAGTGCCTTCTTTCTTTTAAAATAAGTAGAACAATAATCTCAAATACAGCATGAATGATTTTATTCCGGTGCTCTCTTGTACGATACGAATCAGTATACTTTATGTTATGAACATGAACATCCAATATTTGACTTTAGGTTTTGCTAGTGTCATCACATGTGTATATGTTGAGCCTTTTTTCCCTTAACATTTGCATGGATGATAGGTTTGGCTATTGAAATCCCTAACATTTTAAATACTTGCAGGCTACTCTTGGCTCCTCCCCTAATTCAAAATCTTGGTTGGGAGTATGTGTTTTACATATTTGGTCTTTTGGGGTTAGGCTGGTAAGAGCCATCTCTATACTCATTGATTGTGTCCTTCCCTTCCTTGCTTCTATTTTAGTGGGCATGTCGCACCAAAAGTGAATGTTTGAGAAATGCAAAAAATTCATTTGTTGGTGATTCAAAAAGAACGTAAAAATTGTTATTATTAAATTTTATTATGCATGATCCTTTCTAACCAATTGCAATGGTACCTGCCTAATGAATAAATGAAAGGTTTTTCAATTTAAGTGTGACTTCATTCTCATATTGGGCAACATTCTTGAAGGTACCTAGGGTTTCAGTTTCTCGAAGAAGGAAGAGCTTCATTGGTTGCCGAATCCATTTCACGTGAGCACTTAATGCCTTATGCCAAGACTATTATCATTTATGGAGAAAATTGAGCTCATTTAATTTAATCATGATTGTTCTCTGGACTTGTTTTGTAGCATTGCATAAGATTAAGAATAGTTAAATACTCTTTTGCGTTCATTTTTCAAATTTACCCATCTCCACTGAGGATGGTTGTTTTTCCCAACAATGCTATAGGTACCCAGACCATATACGTGAAGAATACAAGGAATGATTCTCTAAAAGAGTTGACGGATTCATTGAAGGTATGGCAAGGTTTGCTAAGTGCATATAGGTGTTGGGGGTTGCTAAAAATGTGTAGAGTAAGCTGGTTGAGAACTTTAGTTCCGTTTGATTCGTTAGTTGGAGATGAAAGTTTTAAGTTGGAGTTGGTTGACTTTTTAAAAACTAATTATAGTTCTTATTGACTTTTCAGAAAAATATAAAAATTGAGATGAAAAATTTGAGTTATAATTGCAAAAAAAAGCTTAATGTAGGAAATATGTCAAATTTGATGGCCCGTTTGGAACAATGGTTGGAGTTGGAGTTTTGGAGGTTGATTTGGAAATGTATGTTTAGTTGAAGTATGAATTGAAAATGAACTGTGATTTAGGAAATAGTATAAAAAATTGAAATATGTTCAGAGAAAAATATACAATAGGGATCTTGTTTTGTTCCTTTTGTCATTGTGAACGATTGAAAAAAAAAAATCGTCTCATTTCAAGAGTTACTGAATTTTGAAGTTTGAATTTCATAAAATCGAATAGAGAGAGAGAGATGTGGAGTTGGGAGTTTTGCAAACCAACCTAGAAAATTTAGTGACACAAATTGGGAAAAGTTGAGTAGTGTTTCATAACAAGAGAATTATATTGTTATATACACTTCAGTGAATCAAAACGAGGAAACTCTAAACTAGGAATTACTCAAAAACAGGAAACTATCTAATCCTAGAATCAGGGATTACAGTAAGTACAAAATATTACAAAATCTTCTAGCTTATTATAGCTGTATACACGGTTTCCTTATATAGAAAATTGAACTTTCCCACACTTCCCCTCAAGCTAGTGAATGGATGTCATCCATTCCAAGCTTGCTGACTATCTTCTGAAATCTCGTTCTTGACAACTCTTTGTTGAGAACATTTGTGAGTTCATCTCCAGTGGGAACAAATGGAGTGCAAATTAGGCCACTGTCAAGCTTTTCCCCTGTAAAGTACCTATCAACTTCGATGTGCTTTGTACGGTCAAGTTGCATTGGATTATGTGCAATGTTAATGGCTGACTTATTATCACAATAAAGCCTCATCGGACCTTTCCACTTGACTCTGAAATCTTTTAAGACAATTTTCAACCATAATAACTCATAATTCTCAAGTGCCATTGATCTAAACTCGGCTTTTGCACTAGACCTTGACACAACGTTCTGTTTTTTACTCCTCAAAATCACGAGATTACCTCCTAGGAATGTGCAATAACTCGAGGTTGACTTCCTGTCAATCATTGACTCTGCATAGTCTGCATCAGCATAAACTTCAAGAGTTAGCTCCTCCCTTTTTTTAAACAAAATTCCTTTGCCCAGTGTGCCTTTTAAGTATGTTGGATTCGGTACGCAGCCCTAAGATGTGATTCTTTGGGGTTTTACATGAATTGGCTTACAACACTAAGTACATACGCTGTATCTAGTCTAGCGTGTGACAAGTAGATAAGCCTTCCCACAAGTCTCTGATAGGATTCCTTGTCTATTGCTGTGTCTTCCAGAGCATCACTAAGCCTGTGATTGGATTCTATATGTGTCTCTATAGGTTTGCATCCCAATTTCCCTGTCTTCATCAACAAGTCTGTTATATACTTTTGTTGTGATATAATATCCTTTGTCGAGAATGTGCTGCCTCAATGCCAATAAAGTACTTCAATTTGCCGAGCTCTTTAATCTCAAATTCTTTCACTAAGCACTTCTTTAAATTCTCCATTCCTTCCACATCATCACCTGTAACTATGATGTTGTCCACATAGACCAGTAATGTCACTCCCCCTGAAGCCAAGTGCCTTACAAATAAAGTGTGATTGCCTTGGCTCTGCTTGTATCCCATATTGAGCATTAACTTAGCAAATCTTCCAAACCAAGCTTTTGGAGATTGTTTCAGCCCGTATTATGCCTTTCTTAACTTGTAAACCACCTGGTCTGTAGCTGAACTAAATCCAGGTGGAACCTCTATGTAAACCTCCAACTCAAGATCACTATGCAAGAAGGCGTTCTTGACATCAAATTGCTGCAATTTCCATCCAAGATTGGCAGCCAACGATAACAATACCCTCACTGTGTTCATCTTTGCCATGGGAGCAAATGTCTCAAGCTAATCTATCCCATACATTTAAGTATAGCCTTTAGAAACTAACTTTGCTTTGTACCTTTCCAACAAGCCATTTGACTTGTATTTCACTGTAAATACCCATATGCATCCCACCGATTTCTTTCCTTTAGGCAATTTCACCAAGTCCCATGTCTTGTTCTTCTCAAGTGCTTCCATTTCACCCTATATAAAATTCTTACAATTCTCATTACCTAATGCCTCAGATATAGAGTTTGTAATGGAGATTGTGTTTAGGCTGGTTAAGAAGATCTCTGGTTATGGGCCAAATTCTTGTATGACATGAACAAGTATAGAGGATGTTTAGTACAAGCTTAAGTTCCTTTTCTAAGGGCAATGGGAATTTTGTAATCACTTTGATCAAGAACGTCACTAAAACCATCTTTATGATAAACAGGTTCAGCAATTACCTCTCTAAGTCCAAGAGTAGGGGCTGATTTGGGCAATTGAACTTGCATAGGTTGAGTGATTGGCGCCCTCCTCTTTGAATAAACCAGTAGTGGACGAGTAGAGTCTTGAGTTTCCTTTCCCTTTATCATCCATTGCAATTTAGGTGTATGTGGTTCAGGTTCAATTTATGGCTGTACATTGGACTCGGACTAACTGAGTGTTTTGGCTCAGGCTGGACAACAGGAACGATAGGAGACAGAACAAGAACACTTGACTTAGATTGGACCATAGGAAGAGGGACAGAGACAATGGTGGAGGATGATGATGGAAAATCAAGGAGAAAAAGATCTGTCCTTATCTTCCATGAATGTAACCTCCCCTGAAGATAAGGACGAATAAAGTATTGATCTTCTTCAAGAAAAGTGACATTAGCTGACACATAAAACTTCCTTGTGGGAGGATGATAACATTTATAACCCTTTTGAGTGGATGAATACCCAACAAAAACGCATTTGACAACTCGTGGATCAAGTTTTCCCCTATTTTGAGAGTGCACATGGACAAAGGCAACGCAATCGAATATTTTAGGAACAAGATTATTTGACGAGTTGAAATCAGGAAAGAATTTTGTTAGAATTTGCCTAGAACTTTTAAAACCAAGAACCTTTGTAGGCAATATGTTTATCATTTGAGTAGCAGTTAAAACAACTTCCCCCATTATTGTTTTGGAACATTTTTTTATAACAAGAATGCCTTTGTGATAACTAAAAAGTGACCATTCTTTCGTTCGGCCACACCATTTTGTTGGGGTGTGCTAACACAAGAAGATTCATGTATCATACCCCTTTTTTGGAAATATGATGAGAGAAACTGATTGAAATAGCCCTTAACATAGTCGGATCGAAGTCTTTTTATTTCAACATCAAATTGAGTTTTGACCATGTTGTAAAAAACTGATAAAACAGAACTCACATCATATTTATTTTTCATGAGAAAGATCCAAGACACATGGGTACAATCATCAATGAATGACATAAACCATCGAGCCCCAAAAACATTAGAAACAATGGAAGGTACCCAAACGTCACTGTGAATAAGAGTAAATGGAACAGAAGTTCTCTAGTTACTTATTGGAAAAGAAGCACTTTTATGCTTTGCAAGTTCACAAATATCACAATGAAATTTTTCAACGAACATTCTTTTGAACAATATAGGAAACATAATTTTGAGAACACTAAATGATGGATGACCAAGACGGAAATGTTGAAGCCAAATCATGTCTTTATTAGATTTAAAAGACTCTGAAAGAAATGATAATGGTGAGGAACTCACAACACTAACTTGTCCAACTGGGTTCTTCATGGTAATAGAGACCATCTCTCTCTCTCTAGTATGTCCAATCAACCTCCTTGTGCCCTGTTCCTAAAAAACACAATGAGAACGATAAAACATCACACTACAATTAGAATCTTTAGTGAGCTTTTGGATTGACACAAGATTGGTAAACAATTTTAGGACATAGAGCACATTTCTAAGTGTGAGGGATTTGCTTATAAACACATCTCCCTGACCAGCCACTATTGTCACAGAACCATCAGCTATGGTTATTTTCCTATTACTAGGACAAGGCATATATGAGATAAACTTTTGTGAGGAATGGGTCATGTGATTTGTAGCTCTTGAGTCAATGACCCAGGAACTTGTGGCAGAACCATCTGAGGCTCTAAAGGCATGAGAAGAGGAAGATATACCTGAGAATGCCAAACTTCAAGTACCTATTGTATATGGCTTCTCCAACAAACCCAATAGATTCTTCAACTTCTCAATCTCATCTTTATTGAACTCAATAGATATTTGATGAGGATTAGACCCACCATCCTGTTGTGTATTTGACGTACGCTTGCCCTTGTCCCTTTGGCTGTCCATTTTTTGCTATCCAGTTCCTGTTCGCTGCCTACGGTGGTCTGCCATGGAGTTTTCAGCAACTTTCCCTTGTGCTACAGGACCTTTTACAATATGAACACCACAGAGAATCTTTGTTGACAGACCTTTTAAAGTCAGCCTACCGTTTGTCGTCGTTAGATGGCTGCCCTGGGCCAACGTTCCTCGCATTTGTGGCTTTTGAGACCAGGGCCTAACCGTTCATTGGATTGGTTTCAATCATAACTCCTCTTCTACCTTCCTCAGCACGAACAATTTCAATGGTTTCATTTAGTTATGGCAGATCTTCCTTTCTGAGTATTTGAACCCTTACTACATTAAATTCAATATTTAACCTCGCAAGAAAATCATAGATTCGGTCTTTTTCGACAAACCTCTTAAGAAAGGCTGCATCTTCGATGCACTTCATTTGAATGCACTGGTAATGATCCATTTCTTGTCACAAGCTTTGCAGCAAATTAGAGTACTTGGTGATCGACTGACTTCCCTGCTTGGTGGATGAAATCTTGGTCTTGATTTCATAGATTTGTGCAGTATCTCGTACTTGAGAATAAATCTGTTTCACGGACTTTAGAATAAGTCTGTACGCCACCTGGATGTTCTGTGATTCCCCTGTTGGAGTTGAGGTGCTGATTTAGTCAAGGAGACCTTCGAGGTATCTGTAGTGTTGCTAACTTTGGCTGATTTTGACATGGTTCTTTGGTAAAAAGAAAAAACTGATTTCAGTTTCAAGGGGTGATAGTGTGAGGGGTGACAATCGGTCTAGCAAGATGAGAATTCACCCGACCAAAAAAAACACCAATTCCCAGAATTGAGCCTAGAGCTCTGATACCAAGACACAAATTAGCAAAAGTTGAATTGTATTTCATAACAAGAGAATTACATTGTTATATACACTTCAGTGAATCAAAACTAAGAAACTCTTAACTAGGAAATACTCAAAAACAGGAAACTATCTAATCCTAGAATCAAGGATTACAGTAATTAAAAAATATTACAAAATCTCCTAGCTTATTACAGCTGTATACACGGTTTCCTCATATAGAAAACCAAACTTTCCACATGCAGGTTGGAAAAAATGTTCCAAACGAGTAAGCTGACACTACCATCATTATATTTTGAGAGTACTAGGCAAACAATTCTTAATATGAAAATTTCCACGTAAAGGTCTGAGGCTGGATTTGACTATGATTTTGGGTACCCTTTATAAGGAAGTTTTCATCCTCTAAATTCATCTCACTTACATAGCCAGATTTGCTTTCATTGCCACAGTGATTGTCTAAATATAGAGAATAATATTTAGGTTAAAGCTGTGATTAGTAGTATTCAAGGAAGCCTGGTCATTGATGAAAAAGGGTAATTAAAAAGGAAAAAAGATGATACTTAATTGTAGAAATATTTTGAGTAAACCCCAAGAGTGGCTAAAAGTAAATTCTTGGCTGGCTATTAATGTTGACTTGCTTTCTACTCTTAGGATGTACCATGGAAGGCATTTTTCCAAACACCAGCAGTATGGGCTATGATATATGTTCATTTTTGTGGAAGTTGGGGTCACTACACTTGCCTGTCTTGGCTTCCTACTTATTTCAGGTACCTTTACACATTCCTTCCTGTGAAACTTGATTAGAGTTTGATATGGCCAGAAATATAATAATAATAATAATACGAAGAAAATAAATCTAGAAAAATAAATAATAAAAGTAGTAAATCTGTTTATCATCATCTAGTTTTTCCTTTTGTTTCCAATTTTGATTTTAATTATTTGTTACCTACAGGGATACTACCTAACACCAATAATAGTTGACTGAGACTTTGTGCAACCGATGATTTTTTTTTTTTTTTTTGTCTTTTTTTTTTTTTCTTAGTGGATATTTAACTTATTATCTTTTCAGGACTTTTAACAAGAAATACGGTATTGTATTTCAGTATCTTAACTTTCATCATTGACATTTACATACGAGGAGCCATCAAATACTAATCAGGAACATATTGGAAATATCTTCCAAGAAAAAATATTTGATTTTATCCCATACACCTTCAACAAATACATTAATCCCCTTGATATGAACGTGTATTCGGTAAGAAGTTGATTTCATTTTACACGTGTGCAGTGAGGAGCTGAACCTGAATTTGACAGAAGCTGCCTGGGTAAGCCAAAAGCTGTGTTTTTAGTCGTATTTTTCCTACCTCAGTTATGGCTAAAGATTAACTAAAAAATGACTGTACCTCTGTTATGTCATGGATTAGAAAGGATCATGACGTAGAAGAAATTTCATTTCCCATAGTTCATATATTTGTATATGTAGTTACGGACTTTTGTTCAAAGAAAGATGGGGTTACTTCTGCTGCTTACAAACTGTTATGGTTCATGTTTATTTTAATAGGATGGAGACCTCATGGATATAGGCACATTAGAAACAAAGCATAACAAATAGCATATTTACCAAAAAAATAAACAAGATCACATAAAGAATAAGATGAGTTATGTCATCATTGTTCATTTGTATAGAGTTTTGAGTGAAAAATTATAATGAATTTTTCTGATTTCTATGTCAAATGATACAAGGGGTTGAATATATACAAGAGGGCTAAGAATCTTTGACCTTAATTTCAACAACTAAAAGCTCATTCCTAGGTTAATCAAATAAGTGAATTCCAGTAACATGCTACTTGATTTCCTAAATCAACTAAATGAGGAAAGTTGAAAAAGGAAAATAAAATACAGCTAATATACAACTAGAAGAATAAAATCCAGATTTTCAACACTTCCCCTTAAGTTGGGTAATTGACGTTAATCATACCCAACTTGGTATTAAATCCTCAAAAGATGGCATATCGGTAGTCTTGGTCAA
This sequence comes from Ficus microcarpa, assembly GCA_025413485.1. Taxonomy (NCBI): domain Eukaryota; kingdom Viridiplantae; phylum Streptophyta; class Magnoliopsida; order Rosales; family Moraceae; genus Ficus; species Ficus microcarpa. The sequence goes on along the minus strand of CM046377.1, from coordinate 42,540,776 downwards.
AATGTCGGCTATATGGCATTTGGTTGGTGTGTACTGCAGTAGAATAACCCCATTTTCTAACTTCTCTTTGATGAAATGGTGATCAATTTCCACATGTTTGGTCCTGTCGTGATGAACTAGATTCTTAACAATGCTTATTGTAGCTTGATTGTCACAGAACATGTGTAACGGCTCCTCATCTTGAATTCCGAGTTCCTTCAAGAGTCTCTTCAGCCATATTCCCTCACAAATTCCATGCGCCATAGCTTTGAATTCAGCTCCTGCACTGCTCCTTGAAACCACTATCTGTTTCTTACTCCTCCAAGTGACCAAATTTCCCCATGTGAAGGTGCAATACCCGGATGTGGATCTACAATTAGTAATTGAGCCTGCCCAATCTGCATCAGTAGAGACCTCTATCCTCGTGTTTGTGTCCTTCTTGAAGTACAAGCCTTTGCTAGGAATCATCTTGAGATACCTAAGGATACAGTAGACAGCTGCCATATGTTCTTCCATAGGATTGTTCATGAATTGGCTAATAACACTTACTGAAAAACCAGTCTCAGGTCTAGTGTGCGAAAGGTAGGTGAGTTTCCCAACAAAGTCTCTGATATCTCCCTTTGTTAACTAGTGTATTCTTCTCCCCATTTCCCGATTTGATGTTCGGATCCATGGGTGTGTCTGCAGGATGGCTTGCATCCGAGCATTCCAGTTCTTTTAGGAGATCTAAGACGTACTTTCGCTGAGAGATTGATATGCCATCTTTTATTTGGGCTACTTCCATTCCTAGGAAGTACTTAAGTGTTCCCAAATCTTTGATCTCGAATTCATTTGCAACAAGGTTTTTCATTCTGACCATTTCTTCGAAGAAGTCCCTTGTAAGAACAATGTTGTCGACATAGACAATAAGAATGGATGATTTACCTTGTACTGATTGTTCGATGAAAAGAGTATGATTTGCCTGACACTACATATACCCAAATCTCTTCAAGGCTTTAGAGAACTGATCAAACCAAGCTCGAGGAGATTTTTTTAATCCGTATAGTGATTTTTTAAGTTTGCAGATTTTATTATTTGTTGTTTCAGATCTAAGACTAGGTGGGATCTCCATGTACACTTCTTCTTCAAGATCACCGTTGAGGAAGGCATTCTTGACATTGAGTTGGAATAATGGCCAGTCTAAGTTTGCTGCAAAGGATAGTAGAACTCTAGTAGTGTTGAGTTTTGCCACTGGAGCAAATGTCTCCTAATAATTAATACCATAAGATTGTGTGAATCCCTTTGCAACTAGGCGTGCTTTAAATCTATCCACACTCCCATCAGACTCATGTTTTACATTGAATATCCATTTGTAGCCCACTGGTTGTTTTCCTTGAGGCAGCTTAACGATCTCCCAAGTGTTGTTCTTTTCTAAAGCCCAGACTTATTCCATACTATTTGCCTTCCACTGTGATATCTCCATGGCTTCATAAATGTTGTTAAGGACCTGTATCTTGTCAAGATTGGAGATGAAAGCACGATATGCTGGGGATAATCCTTTGTAAGACAAGAAGGTATAAATGGGATGATTTGTGCAAGATCTCACTCCTTTTCTTAAGGCAATGGGCCGATTATCAGGTGCCTCACGAGTAAAAGAGTCAGGTTGGGAGTTACCTTGTGATATTTCCGGAGGACTTGGAGTTGGTTCAGACTCTTGGAGTTGCTCAGGAAGTGCTCGTTGTGTCGTCTTCTTTCGGTGCCATTTTCCCTTGGAATAAACACGGAGCTCACTATTTTTAACAGGAGGTTCGTGAGGATTTAAGGGTGATGGAGATCTGTTTAAGAGCTATTGAGAAAGAGTTTGAGGAAGAGTTTCAACAGGAGACTCAAGAGACTCAGTGACGATGACTGGAGACTCGAGAGACTTGATGATAGAATCAGAAGTACTTGGAGACTTATTGGAGACAGAAGGAGCATAAAGGTCATAAGAGGGTTGAGTTTCACCTATATCCCAAAACTGATGTTCTTTTGACATACTCTCTCGCTAACGACAGTTTTGGGGTAGTAGGACTGTTGCTCAAAGAAGGTGACATCCATTGAGTTATAGAATCTCTTTGTGACTGGTGAGTAACACTTATACCCTTGTTGACTCGTTGAGTGCCCAAGGAAGATGCATTTAATTGCTTTGGGATCAAGTTTGCTTCTATTATGGGAATGGACATGGACAAAGGCTGAGCACCCAAACAAATTTAGGTGAATGGAGGAGATTATGCGCTTTCTGGATAAGCTTTGAGAAGGACTTGGCTTGGAGTTTGGAAATTTAGAACATGTGATTGCATTCTGTTTATTAGATGGGCTACAGTAAGGACAGCTTCTCCCCAAAAGTGTTTTGGAACATGTGAAGTGAACATCAAGGACCTAGCAACCTCAAGAAGATGCCTGTTCTATCTCTTAGCTATCCCATTTTGTTCAAAAGTGTCAACACAGGAACTCTGATGGACTATGCCTTATCTATTTAGGAAATCACCCAAAACAGATTTGAAGTATTCTTTTGCATTATCTATTTTGAAAACTTGGATTTTTGTTTTGAATTGTGTTTGGATCATGTCATTGAAATTTTTAAAAAATTTCCCCAACTTTAGATTTTTCTTTCATGGGAATATCTAGGTGAGTCTTGTGTGATCATCAACAAAAGATACAAACTAGCGTGTTCCAGTGATATTTTTTATATTAGATGGCCTCCAAACATCGCTATGAATCATAGAAAAAGCATATGTCATTTTGTATGGATGACTAGGATAAGAATTACGAACATATTTCGAAAACTGACACACTTCACATTGAAAAATTCTTTGAACTTTTATTTCTGAATGACGTAGGAAGCAATTTTCAAGATAAGAGAAATTAGGATGTCTTAGTCAATAGTGCCATAACATAATCTCACTATCCTTATTCGAGGAAATAGAAAAACAACTTTTGTGAAATTGACTCTGGGAAACTACCTTGTGAGCTTGTTCTTCTGGGAAATGGTCACTTTTGAGGAGATAGAGTCTCAAGCACACCTTAGCACTGCCAATCATCTTCCCCGAATCCAAGTCCTAAAATTCACAAATATTTTGGAAGAATTCAGCAACAAACTTCTTATCTCGGGTGAGTTTACTGATTAACAGTAATTTACAATTAAGGTTCGGTACAAATAAGATTGAATGACGAGACAAAGTGTTAGAAATTGTAACCGATCCATAGCCTGCAACTTTTGAGAGGGATCCGTCTGCAATCTTAACTGAGTGGTTTTCATTGCAAGGCATAAACTCGTCATTATAGATTTATCACTCTTCATGTGATCCGAGGCACCAAAGTCAACAATCCAAATATTGTTTCTTTCCCTGTTAACAATCAAGGCTTTCGAGAAATTACCTTTCTGAGCTAGGAATCTTGTTGCAACAGTGGATGAACTGGGGGATTGATTGATCCTCTTTGGAAGGAGTTCTAGTTGCTCTTTGCTGAAGAGGACAGGTTCAATGGTGCTGTTTTCATCAGTTGAAGATGCGGTGTTTCCACGGCTTTCATGAGATGATCGTGAGGGATTCCAGTCAACAGGTTTACCGTGAATATTCCAACATGTTTCTCTGGTATGGCTTGGTTTTCGACAATGATCACACCAGGGCCTACCTTTTTTCGGTCTATTATCAGTGTTGTAAGATTGAGATCCACGCACAGCAAGGCTGATCCTTCAGCCATAGGCAGGTTGTATGGCGTCCCTAGCATCACTTTCTTTTGGCTTTCCTCCCTTCTTACCTCCGAGAAGGCTTCTATTAGGCTTGGCAGAGGCTTTGTGCCCAAAATTCTCCCACGAACTTCATCAAGATCTTTATTAAGTCCCACTAGGAACTTGAACACTCATTTTTTGTCGACGATCTGCCTGTTTCGAATTCCATCATTTGAGCATTCCCAAATGTGCTTTTCGAACATGTCTAATTGCTGCCAATAACGGGTGAGAATATTAAAGTATTGGGTGACTGATGATTCACCTTGTCAGAGACCATGGAGAATGGTCTCCACACCAAAAAGTTTGGAGGTATTTTCATTGCTGGAGTATGTCTCCTTTGCAACATCCCATATCTCTTTTGCAGTGCTGTGTTGGAGAAAATTTTTGCCAATTTCTTTGATCATGGAATTGATCAACCACGACATCACCATGCTGTCCTCGGCTCTCCAGGTTCGGTACTGGGAATCTTCCTTTGCTAGGGCTGCCGAGAGGCCTGTGAGATGGTCATTCTTGCCTTTTCCTCAAATGAACATGAGAACAGATTGAGACCACTGCAAGAAATTGTGTTCTTTTAGCTTTTGACTCGTGATTGGAAGAACCCCGCTGCTATCCATCCCTCCATTGATTCCTTGATTGGAAGAATCCCACTGCTGCTGTCCTGCCACTAGAATTTCTTGATTGGAGGTGACTTCGAAGGTGGAGTTTTCACGATTGGTTGCCATGCCATATTTGTCAGAGAAGTTGAACAGGAGAGGAAAAACAGTAAAACAAAGCAGTTCTGATGCAGAGAGACGATTTCAGAGGGAAGTCTCTGATACCATATAGAGTTTACTTTTTCTGATTGCTATGTGGAATGATACTAGGGGCTGAATATATACAAGAGGGCTAAGAATCTGTGCCCTTAATTTCAGCAACTAAAAGCTAATTCCTAGGTTAATCAAATAAGTGAATTCGGGTAACATGCTACCCGATTTCCTAAATCAACTAAATGAGGAAAGTTGAAAAAGGAAAATAAAATACAGCTAATATACAACTAGTAGAATAAAATCCGGATTTTCAACAGCTACCATGCTAGATATACAGTACAATCTTCATCCAGGCTTTTATAAATCTCGATAACCATTTCCCACAATGTCTTAGATCATATCACATGGATTAAACTATCCTTTTTTTTTTTTTCACTTGTATCGATTGTTTACTTGTTTCAGGTTTCCATTCTTCCTCCCTTGGCTTCCGTTTTTGTGACTAACATTGCAGCACAGATTGCTGACAACTTGATTGCAAATGGAGTTGAAACGACTACGGTAAGGAGAAATTCTGAGCGACTACTTTGTTACGAGAAATATCTCTTTTTGATAAATAATCTGAAATAATTTCCCTTTATTACAGACATACAATAGTTACTAACACATACATGCTACTACACAAGCTCTTAAATCAAGTTGCTTTGTTATATATTTCCAATTTCATTAATGCAGGTGCGGAAGATTTGCCAAACAATTGCCTTTTTGTCACCTGCAGTTTGCATGGCTCTTTCCTCTGTTGATCTGGGATTGCCTCCTTGGGAAGTTGTGGGGATTCTCTCTGGTGGCTTAGCCCTCTCAAGCTTTGCGTTGTCAGGTGCAGAACAATTCAAAAAGTTCTTCCTTGATTGAAGAAGATAACGGATAATATTACTTTTTTGTCTGTTGATGAGTATTAAAATCTGATATCTTCACAGGACTTTACTGCACTCATCAAGATATGTCACCGGAATACGCAAGTATACTTTTGGTATGTTAATTTTAAAACCTTGTTTATTTTGTTTGCTGTATTTCATGACGTCAAGCAAGATGGATTGGTCTTGTTCCACCTTCCAGCGTAATCTCAAGTCAGTAGATAATATGACTTCTGCATCACATGCATCTCTATGACCATCTGCCATTTAAATCACCCATCCCCCCAATTTTGGTATTGAAAATGAAATATTTTGCTTTCTATGATTCGGATTTGAATTTTGTTATTTGTTTTTAATTAAAATTTTCACGCAGGGTATCACCAATACGGTTGGGGCAGTACCTGGAATAGTAGGTGTTGCACTCACTGGCTACCTTCTAGATTTAACTCATTCTTGGAGTGTAAGTTACCATTATTTTACTTCTCATCTCTCTATGGACCTCTTTTAGTACATAATTGTATTTTTCCTCATAATGATTTACACATTTACAATTTGCAGATATCATTATTTGCACCGTCGATACTCTTCTACTTGACTGGTACGGTTGTTTGGTTGACTTTTGCCAGCAGTAAGCCTCAAAGCTTTTCCAAGAGAGACTAATCGTTTTTGGCTAAGGGTTGCGTCTCTCGAGTGTAGTTTAGTGATAGATAAATTTTTTTGGATGTACTAGCCATCCCATATTAGCATTGAAATTAACTTATTCCACTAGATCTCCTTTTGTATATTCACATATAAAGGACGCAAATAGCCATATTCTGTACGACATATATATTTTTTTGTTGTCCTAACTTCGAAGCAAAAACCGCCAAAGTGATGTATTAATCATTTTTAAAATATCTTACTGTATAGCAGTTTTTAAAGTTTTGCATTCTACAAAATATTGGCATGTATATACCACTTACTATCCATGCAGTTGTTGAAGAGCCGTCAAGAGTGCAAATTACAAACTCCGAATCTCCCCACACCTTCAGGAGACTACTGTAATGTGTGGTGACTTTGCAGCTTTTCGCCATTTTATGGTAGTGATTTCCTTGGCTGATATGAAGAAAGTGAAGGTGAGAATTTTCGTTTCTTGTGAATTTTCTTTTTTGTATTTCCTTGGCTGATATGAAGAAAGTAAAGGTGAGAATTTTCGTTTCTTGTGAATTTTCTTTTTTGTATTCTTTCTTGCAAAAAATGACCAATACAATTGATTTGTATTCTATATCTTATTATCAATAACTATATATGGAACCAGTTCCAGCTCAGTTCCACCTACTGGCAAGCAGGGAGGACAACAGATGGCAGGTGAACAAATACGATTGAGAAGGGGCGAACCACTATCGGCTTCGACGAATTAATAGTTACAGGCTGCAAGGTAGGTATGTTCCCAGATGAATCTACACTTAAAATATTTCCATTGAGAAGCATAATTCGGCTGTGTAAATCACCGTCCTTTGCGCTGAGATGATACTCTTCTCTTGTTGTCTCACTCCGTAAAGATCGAGGCAACTTATCCGATGATTTATCGGCCTTCCCTGATCTATGCTGATAGTGGTGGTGGTGGTGATTATGATGTGTGTGCTTTTGTTCTGAACTCCATGTTCCATTGAAGGCAACTTTTCCCAGAACTGTCGTGCTATTGTCGAGGTTGATTAGTAGAACCATAATCCCTTTCTGTTTGATGAAGATGTATCAGCTTACAGAAATAGAATAAATGATGACCAACGCCTTACCAACAAATGAAAGCATGGTTTTAACTTACAGATTGCTTTGCACAATGTGCATAGGCACGTATCTTTTTGGTCCCGGAAAAGCTTGTCGACAGCACGCTTCTTCCCATCAATCGGTGCCAAAGAAGTGCACTGCAAGGAAGAAAGAAATCGAGGATTAAAGCATTGCTTCAATATATCAAGTAAAATACGAAAAATGCCAACTTTTATGCTTATTCTGATCTGAATCAGAATTTTGTGGTAGCTAAGAAGTCACTATATACATTACCTGTAGTAGTCTGGATTCGGTACGAAGTTAGTTGCGTCAAGCAATCCATAGTTTCCCCCAATCAATGATTGTCTACAGTATGTTTTGGTATCAAAAGCTGCTGACATACCAAGCTGATCCAAATACCTGTTTTTCATTCCCAGCACATCATTCTAATTCACAAGACTATATATCAGTAGGAAATCGACGATACGTGGAAGGAATTCAACCGTACCAGAAACTATACACAAACGAATTAGAGACGAGATTGCGTCCACTGTTATAGGCCCCTCCAGCCTCCCCAACCCAAGAAACTGCCGAGGATGCCGAACTCTTGAGGGTGTCATGGAGGCTTCTGAATGTGTTGGCCTCACCGTCAAGGTAGGATGGATTGAGAATCTTCTCAACAAGATGTGTATCAACCCCTATTAGTGAAGAAAGAAAACTCCAAGGTCAAACTCAAGTTTAGAAGTTCTATCCCGGAAACCGTATAAAGGACTAGTTTAGTATGCTTTAGAGACCGCAAAAGTCCTTTACACAAATTACGATGTAAGTATTGTGTTTGGCAATAGTTTTCAAAAGTCATTTGCATAAAAACCAATGCATATTAATTGTTATTTGGAGAAGTTTGAATTTGTAACTTTTGCTTTTAGCTTATACTCTCGTTAGAAATTAAAAAAACTAACCCGAAGTAGTGGCTTGTGTGTGTGAGAGAATGTTTTTGTTCATTGCAGCTTACCTGGTCCTAAATCATATATGTGGTGAGTTAGGACATCCAAAGATTTGGATGTCTTGTCTAGGAATTCTTTGAACCAATTTGCATCAAAGAATCCTCCAGGAGCTACAATGAGTGGCTTTGATTCAACTCCATTGTAGATGTTCTGCACTATTTTCTGCAGAGCATCGGTGTCAATGGCATATTGGTCAGCTGCTATTCTTGTTCCAACTCCATTCCCGGACAATTCATTTCCTGAAATCAACAAAACAGACTTCAGTTAACGTAAGGAATATGTAAACGTAAAAGCAATTATTTAAGTCAATAATTTCTTTTTAAAAAATTATAAAAAATGTATAGAAAATGATAATGATATGCGTGTGTCACATGAATTGTAGGTCGGAAAGCTCATTTTCTTTTGCTAGTGGCTTTCCATATGACTTGCAAGATTAGTTTAGCTGATCACTAAACAAAGCACTTACCTAGCTCCCAACCATAAATTGGGTAGTTCTTTTTGACTGTATAACGTATAAAGGATTCGGCATTGGAAGAATCCCAAGCTCCGGTTGACGAAAGATCATGTTGCACCGTTCGCCCGGCAAGGGCATTCAATCCGAAAATAATCTTTGCCCTGAAGTAGACCAGAAAATGATATAAAGATCCACCATACGAAGATTATAAAGAATTCTTTGGTAGAGTACCGAAAAAAAAAATCCTACCGCTAGATCATTTTCTTAATATCAAATTAAGAAAGGTACGATAAGTTAATGGAATTTGATAAAGATCTAACGGTTTAATATTGTGTCATGCTTGTTTAATACTTTATCGTGCTGGTATGCATATTCTTTGTGACTAGCAAAGAGAGAGACATAATGGAAATATGATATTCTTACCCGGTTGCCTTGAAAAAGGAGTTCAATTCATCCCATCTACCCATGAGCAAGCATCCTTGAGTAAAACCAAACAACTCTGAGGCGTTCCTAACAAATGGAGTACAAGGTTGCTTATTGTCTTCAGTATCATAAATGACCTTGTCTTGCAAGGTGCCGCCTAACCTAATCTTCAATGGTGAAAAAGCTGCACATATATATATATATATATATATATATAAAAATCTATTAGGATCCCATAAGTTATAAGAGTCATACACACAGTTTGAATATGAAAAATGATTTATTATGGCAAAAGCTGCAAAAATAAGGTAAAAGGAAGGAATGAAGGAATTGGAGTAAGGAGATTTCTCACCCTTTACGGCATTTAACAATATATTGTTGCCCAAATCCTGCGCAACAGAATGAGCATGTGAGTTTTTTGTATGAAAGAATTTCATCAAAACTTGTTAAAAAGAAAAGTTTCATTTCAAAATTTGTTATTACTCAGATAGGTGTGTTTCAAACATGTCTTATTTCAAACATTAGTATTACCTAAATAGAAGAGGGACAGTGTAGAGGACCGAGGAAACAGAACACGTTAAAAAAACCAAGAAGTGCAGGTTCAAATCTCAAACAACAACAAATAAATAAAGAGAAATCCCAAAACCAGATATCCAATGAATAGAAAACAGACTATATAAAACATATGTGTACACACACACACACGCACACACATATACATATATATATATATATATAAAAGAAGACAGACCAGATTGAGAAGAGAAGCTCTTCCCCAGCTACAAGTGCCGTAGTCACATTTCTCAGGAGGCCACCAATCCAAAGTAGCACACACGAAATCATCATCAATCTTCCCAACGGCACTTTTCCCATCAATGGAAACTGTCCCAACCACTGTCTCTGAACTCGCTGAAACCACGCTGAAACTGTACAAAAACACAACCCCATTACCAAAAACTCTGAAATCCCACAGCCCATTTCCAGATTCTCTCTCCAAAATGCTCAAGAGATCTGTAAGCCCCTCTCTCTCTCTCTCTCTCTCTCTCTTAAAAGGGTGAGGAACCCATGGAAGTAAAGAAGGGGAAGTTAATAGAGAGAGTGCGTAGCCTTTGGAGGCTAATGAGGCGGTGTAATGAGAAAGTTTAAGAGAGGTAAATGGCTATTTGATAATGGGCAAAGACAAGTATGAGCTTCCTCATATAAATGCAAACACAAGAGGCTCATATATATAAATATATACACACACACACATTGTGTGTGTATATATATATAAACAAAACGACACACCAAAGCCAGCAGGTGACACTTGAACGTGAATTCAATTCTAGCCTCAAAACTTTCTTTGTTGTTTTCGGATTTGGTAATAAACTATTAGGCGCCTGCCTCAGTAGTGAGAAAGGGTGGTTTTCTTTTATGAGTAACTAGTCGTTTTAGTCCCTGAATTATAATTATTTGTTATTTTGATCCCTGAACTATTAATTTTGACACATTAGTTTTTGAAGTTTTCTTTTTCTTTCTTTCTTTTTTTTTTTTTAGCATCTATGTTAGTGAAATTGATGAAATATGCTTTAAATATAACAGAGATAATCACATTTCTATCCCATATTACTTGAAAATGTTAAAAAGATTACCACATCATATGTAAAAATGGTTTAGTTTTTAAGGGTTTTTAATATTAATAAAGATGACATTTTACACTTGATGTAGGATTTTCTGTAAAAATTTCATGATATCACGAATTGACACGTTGATTGTCTTCATTATATTCCAAAAATCTGTCATCAATTAAAAGTTCAAGAATTAATTTGTCAAAATTAAATGTTCAAAAACTAAAGTGATAGAATGTTTAGAGTTCAAGACTAAACGGATTAAGTATTTTTATTTATTTATTTTCTTTTTGTTTTGCAGTTGGTTGTGAAAGTGGACCTTAGCTTTTCTCTTCTTTGCTTTGGTTTGCTTTCCCTTCACGGAAGCTTCCAAGTACAAAGGTTTCACCAAATGGAACAGATGGCAGTGAATAAATATTAAGTGGTTTCACTAAGTTTTGAATGGGGAAAAAAATCCCACCTTGATCTTCAAGCAAAAAATCAAAAATAACAATCCATCTTGATTTTCATTTGAGTTCTCATGAAAAAGGAGTAATCTTTTTTAAAAATAATAATAATTTGTCATACAAGTTAAGTAGAAAGTGTAACGTTAAAGAGCAGAAAAGGGCGTGTAGTTTAGTACTTTACCATCTCAAAAAGGCATATTCGGTTAAGAAAATAAATTGTAAACTAAGTTTTGAAAGATACTGTAAAACCCACGTATGTAATGATTGAGCTGAGGTGTTTTTGTTAGTTAGGGAAGAGCATTCTTCTGGAGGTGTCAATTTGTGTGATATCATCATACGTTAGTTTTTTTTTCTTTTTTTTTTTTAACCAAAAAAATAGAAATACAAAAACATTTTCACTAGAATTATGCTCTCAATTTATTTATTTTATTTTTGTTGAAAAAGTCAATTATTTAACTTTTTGGTTTATAAATCTATGTTTGGTAGACTCGAAAAGAGAGAAAAATAAAATTGGAGGAAATATTTTAGAGTGAAAAAAATAATCTTAACTCATTTTTAATATCATGTTTTAAATTTATTTTTCATTTTTTTAATATACACAAGCAAGAACACACCTATATTTTTTATAAGGCAGATCAACCATAAAGGTCTTTCGGTGGAGAAACTGAGTGTACCCATAAGTGGATCCATTAAGTTACAATTTTCAGATAATTGCTGACTGAAAAATAACTTGTTGGCAATCATATGCAACTCAAAGCTCTTTGTGATCGATCTATCCATTGAAAATGTGTGTGTTCTTATTTGTGTGTACCAAAAAAACTGATAGTCACTTGACGAGTCCAATTCATTTTTCAAATTGATTCTACAATGTTTTCTCCCACAAAAAATTAAATTTACTGTTTAAGTTATGAAATTGAACTTAGAATCCCAATGGGCCTAAAGCTGTTTGGTAGAGAAGAAATTGGAAGGAATTAAGTTGCACATCCATGAGACCTTTAGAAAGAAAAGAGAAGACAAAACTTTTACAACAAAAAATGATAAAATTACTGTTTTCACTTGATCTCCTTTCATCTTCTTTTTTACATAAAAGTATAACTATAAAATACGTCATTTTATATTCTTTTTTCTCTTTTAACCAATAATATAAAAGAAAATATTTACCCTTTCCTCACCTATATATTTCTTCTATTTCCTTTTTATTTTCTATCCTCCTACCAAAGAAAGCATAAACCGTCATGTGATTTTGTTATGGCTCCACAACACCATAGCTAGGCTGTCTTCGAAAGACTAGCATTATTAACAGTGATGGATTCAGAAATTTATATTAGTTGGAGAACACATAAAGAGAAATTTTTAAAATTAATAATTTTATATGATAAAAAGTTAAATATTTTTATTCTAAATTTTTTACTCGTGTTTATTACCCTATAATAACTATTACATCTTGTTTTTATATTTCAAAATATTGTGAAATTTGTTGTTAAACTTTATCTTAAATGTTATCATAATAGAAGTTTCTAGCTCATAACTTGCTGAATTTTGTTTGTTAATTAAAAATTAAATTTCACTCTAATTTATTCGAGACCATCATTTTTCCTTTTAAAGGTAATTATTTTTACTAATAAATAAAAACTTACACGCACAAATGTTCAAATTGTTGATAATTTTTAAACCAATAGATTAAACAAATAAAAGTTAAAAAAAATTAGAAAGAAAAGTAGATCAAGAAATTTGGAGGAAAAAAAAAAGAATCAAATGTTGGTTATGGTATTAAAATATAAGAATAAATTGAGTTTTATAGGACATATTTGAGGGGAAAAAAAAAAACTTTTGAGTGGGGGCATATTTGAAAAAAAAAAATTTGCATGTGGGCAAATTACAAAATTTTAAGAAATTTAGGGAGGCACGTGCTCCTGGCACTTGCATAAATCCGTGCCTGATTATGAAAGTTTAAAGCCATATTTTTTTTCCCTTATAACAACATTAGAAAAAAGTTATGTCTTTTTTATTAAAAAAAAAAAAACTTGCACATTAAGTTGAAGAACATTTTGCTTTACCACTCAGAAACGTTTGAGACAAATTCCTCGAGCCGTCTGAGTGTTATAAAAGGTTCCCCAATTGCTTCGCACTTGTAAACAAAAAAAAAAAAAAAAAAAAGTTGCTCTTTTTCAGGTTTTTTTATTTGAAAAACGGAGGCGTTACACCTTTTGTGACTACTATAGGTAGATTTGCTATAACCTTTAAAAGTGAGGAAAAACCGCGGCCCTTTCTTTATACTTTAAACAACTTGTGATTGTTTTTGTTCCCTCGAAAAACAACTTGAAATCGGCGGAAAATGGACAGGGAAAAAAAAAAAAAGAAATTTTTATTTTCATTCAATTTAATATTGACTTTGATTTTCAGTGTTACTCATTACAATAGTCCAATTTTTTATTTTGTTATGCAATTGATTGCTTAATGAATAATCCATGAAAATTTTGATGAAATAGCAACACGTGAATATGATTTTGAAATCATTTTTCGTTTTAGTGTCATTTTCAAAAACAAAAAACATTTTTAGACAAAAAAAAAAATAAATGAATAAACATGTCAAAAATCACCCCAACTTTTGGTGATAGAATCCTTACCACGGTGACGACCAATGGTGGAATAAAAAAAAATTTTCAATATGGACACTAAAAAAATAGAGATAATTTTCGACTCAAGAAGGATACAATTATGTATTTTAATACATTAATGATGGTATAACTATTTTTTTTTTTATACAATAAGGCACAATTGAAATTTTATAAGCACTTTCGGGATAAAAATAATAGTTTTAAATTGGAATAAACGCCCATGTTCCCACTCACTAAACAGAATGTGGTGTTACCTCAAGCGGTGCTGAAACCAATGACGGGTGATGGGAAATAACTAGTTTATTTAAGGATTTGTTTGGTTGGTTAGTTTGAGTTGAAATATTTTAGTTGTAACAGTAAATTTTTTTGAATTTTCAGAAAAGACAAAAAACTTTTTGGGAAAAAGACAAAATTTTTTTAAAAAAAAAGTACAGTTTGAGGTGGAATAAGATGATGAGATAAACAAAGGTTAAATGGTCTTAAAATAATTTAATATCTCTCTTATGTAAAACCATTGCGGGGTTTTTTTTTTTTTTTTGTAACCAAAAATCAAGGATTAATAGAAGATTTGGTGCATGGCTAAAAAAAGAATTTATACAAATAATGCGAGAGAGAGGGGGGGGAGAAAAAAGGAATCCACCGACCGCAATCGTGGCCTGTCAAGACCAAAGAAAAGGTGTGTTGCAAGTACTGAGATAGATGATGACTACTCTTGGAGGCTTCAAAATTCCACGGGGTAAAATACAAAAAACAGCCTGTGATGAGGTGTAGACTTTAATTTTATCTAATGCTCAATGAAAGGGCCAATAATTCAAAGGCGGAATTCTTTTTTTGGCAAAGCGTACCATTTTGTTTTTATGTTTATTTATCAAGAATTTTAAAAATAAAAAATTAATTTTATGAAAATTTAAATTATATAGAATTAAATTCTCCATAAAAATGTTTATTAATTTATTAAAAAATCTATTTACTTGAGGAATTAAATTCTTATTATGTTGTTTACTTTCTTAAAAATTATAAAGATTGGGAATATCATTAATATAATCACGAAATTATCTTTAAATGAGAAAAAAAATAATTAAATAAGAATAAGGATATATTTAGTATAGAGTTTGTTATTTTCTATGTTTTGGGGGAATGAATTTAATTTTGTAAGTAACAGACAAGTTCCTCTTTATCAAGGAAATTAATTCCCTATTTTTAAGTGGGACAATAATTATATACATTCTATTTTGTATCTTTTAATTACTAGTTAATGTATAAATAATTTTTCATATAGCGCGAACTATTTAAAACTATTAGTTTATATTATTAATATATCTGAAAAATGCTACATTAAAATTAACTAATTGTTATAACAACGTACAAAAAAAAATTACAACTGCTGTTTTATGAGGGTGACACACATAAAAGATCCGGTGTATATACATATATAAATATATATTCTTTAATCCTACTTAAGAAATCGGGGCTGTTCTTTTTCACTTTTCAAATACAACACTTGAATAAAGTTTGTTTACCAGCTTAAAAGTTAGCTTGGAAGTGCGACATGTCAATATAAAGTTTGCTTGAAGTTTGCAATATGTACAACACGATTACAAGTTCAATTATTTCCTCTAATTAGTAGTTTTACATTTCTAATTAACATTAAAACACAAAAATTGCCATGTTACAAAAATAGAAACAATAAGAAAGCCAAACTTCATAAGTTCGAAAGCAACAACATCACTGAAACGGACAAGTTAATTGCTATGGCGATCTTTCAAAAGGGTTCCTCCTATTTATTAACAAGCCGGGACCTTTGTGACAATTTTTTCTTTAAAACAAAGAATAATTCCATAAATCATATCCCATTAAGTAAAGTTTGCAAGTTCAAATGCAACAACATCATTAGAATCAGGGCCCGTTTGGTAAATGAGTTTGAGTTGAAATTTTTTAATTTGAATAGTAACTTTTGTTGACTTTTTAGAAAAGACAAAAAACTTTTTCAGAAAAGACAAAAAAATTTTCAGAAAAAGACAACAATTTGAATTTAAACTTTAGCTCCAAACTGACCCTGAATATAATTTCTATGACGATACCATTGAGACGATTTTTCTTTTTTCAAAAGAGAAGAGTTTCACAAATCTAGTGGTTAACAACCTGATAAAACTTGATAAAAAATCTAATGATTAATAAATACATATTATGGATAATTTTTTTTATTATTATTTTTTACGTATTATTGTAGAATTCTCTTAAAATAATACAGCCATTATAAAATGCCTATATGCAGAGGATCTCATCTCACCCTCTCCCTCAAATCATGGTCAAGTGAATTTATTATATAAATACGGCACAATATTTAAAGATATCCTAATCATAAATGGTAGATATAGCCTTTATCTTGATCATTGCGATGCAAAATCAACTGGTGCAAAATCAACTGGAACAGGTATAAAGTCTTCACCCAAAAAAAGAAAACCACCAAAACCTAATGCACTTGATTTTAGATAAACAACAGCTATTGTTTGGTGGAGTTTAGCTTACTCCAACCTAACTACTAAGATCCTTTTTAAATCTTGCAAATTATTATTGATTCTTCTTCCTTCTTTGATCACCAACCACATTATCAACTCCACAAGACTATATATTTTATAAATTCTTGTTTGATTGGAGTCCAACACCTTAGACTTTCCCATTTTGCTGGTCAAACATAGCTTTCACAGTTGAATAACTGTATACCCATATTAATGCGTCCCTACTCTTATGTACAATCTTATTATAGGACTTTAATGATTCACAAGTGTACTCAGGCCTCATTTAGCTCATTAACTCAAACTTAAAATTTTCATCTCAGTTTTTGACTTTTTCTGAAAAATTTTTTTTTGTTTTTTCTAAAAAAGTTTTTATCTTTTCTGAAAAGTTAACACAAACTTACTATTGAAACTTAAAATTTTCAACTCAAACTCATTCACCAAACGGACCCTTAGTATATGCATTTTATATGTTACGGGGGGAAAAAAGAGTAGATATAGATACAGAAGTAACAATTAATGTTCCAAACTTGAACTTGGTCTGAGAGATTTCAACCAAAAAAAAAAAAAACAACAACAACAACTTGGTGTGAGAGAGCTATACTTCAAGATACACACTAGTAATAACATTAAGGAGTATTCTCACTCGCACTCTGTCAATTTTTAGGTTCCTATATTATCTTTTAAAATTTAAAACGCTTATTTTACTTCTTAAATTTTGAATTTGTCCCATTTAACCTCTTCTATAAAAATTTCCTCTAAACCAAATAGGACAAAAAAAAAAAAAAAAAAAAAGGAGAATTAGTCTCACTTTTGGTTAGAATTTTTGTCACAAACAAATGACAAAAGACCATGGCCTGCACTTAACCACCTTTTTAAAATTCAAAAAGTAAAAGTATGAAGTTTTTAATGTTTAGGAGATAACTTGAGAGTGATCCTAAAATTTAGAAAACACAAGTGTGAATAAACCAAATATTTATTACTAGTACTCTTCTTTTTTATTGTTTTTACTTTTTGTAGGGATTGGAGACCTTTTTTTTTTTTTTTTTTTTTTTTTTTTTTTTTTTTTTTTTTTAACTACAGTATAGGGACTGGGGCTTGCATTAATTAAAAACAAATGGAAACACTTTCAAATTCAGAATTTGGAAGTTTCTACTCAAACTTCTCTCTCACCTATGAGGTGGCCCCGGAAGGGTTTTCTACATAAATTGGTTAGTTTTTCTTCTCTGCTAACTCTGCTTTGCAAGCTTTCATTTGATCAAACTTATTTAGTCATTTGTTAAAGCTACGCCACATGTTACTATTGATTGGGGTACTGACTTCAAAATTTTGAATTTTACTCTCTAAGATTTTTTTCTCAAATTATAGTTGCCCCCATATTCTATAAGAAAAATTAAAACGCTATTTTAATTTAATAAAAAAAGAGTTTATCTAAGGTCTCGTGTGGAGTTTTAACTTAAACTGTACCTTTTCGTTTTAGTTTTTATCTTTTTTTTTGAAAAAGTTTTTGTCTTTCTTGAAAAATTAACAAAAATTTTCAACTCAAACTGTAATTTTTCAATTCAAACTCATTCACCAAACGGACCACAATATTTCATGATGTCTTATGAAAAAATAAAAAAATTCTTCACTCCGTCATGTCACTGATAACAACCACCATCAAAGGTGAATCATGTATGGACATAATCTCATATGGTAGTATGTCATTCTCGGAAGAGATTAGAAATAAATTTTGAAGGAGATAGACGAAAAGCACTATTGTATGAAAGTCTCTCCATTGATTGCTGTCCTTTTTGCAAGTTTTAAGATCCATAACCATTAGGAAAGACAAAGTGGTTCTTCAATTAACCAAATTTGAAAAGGGGACTTCTTTTTTTTTTTTTTTTTTTTTTTTTTAAGGAAAAGGGGACTTCTATGGTGGGGGAAGCTTACTTTTTCCCACCCATAGGGTAAAAGTTTTTGACCCCGATTAAATGTCAATGGCCCTAAATCACCGTTACCATTCTACAAAAACTAAACTACACGCAATCACATAAGATTACATGTTTTTTTTTTTTTTTTAAATAATATTTGAAAAAGTAAATATTTTGAATGATAAATTTTAATAAGAAAATAAAAAAAAGTCTCCAATGGCAAAACCACCACCGGCGACCCAACACATCCTTGGGTTGGGATATAACCCACCGGCGTGAAGGTCGAAAGCGGTCGCGATCCACTTCCCCTTGCCGGCAAACCCCTTTCCCCTCCGTTGGATTTGTCTGACCCACACTGAGTCACGCAATTGCGATGCTGGCAACCGCCCCCGTGGCAACGGCATCTCACGGCGGCGGAACACTCTGCTCCTACCAAAATCCGGCGACGAAGCCCACGAAGAATCGCGACGGCTTTGTGCGAGTGCAACCCACGAGTGACAGATGGATCGACGCCTGCTCGAGACCAACGGTAACACCAATGGGTTATTCTCCGGCGACCTTCTCTTCCTCTGGCTGTCGGATATACGCCTACGCTCGACCAACGACACCGCCAATGGATTCTTCTCCGGCGACCTTCTCTTCCTCTGGCTGTCGGATCTACGCCTACTCGCGACCAACGACACCACTAATGGGTTCTTCTCCGGCAACCTTCCCTTCCTCTGGCCTCGAATCTCACCGTGGTGCCAATGGGTTCTTCTCCGCCCAAACATCGGCGACCCGCTCCGCCATCTCCGACAATTTCTTGCTTGCATCGCCGGGCCGGTGAGCTGGACGAAAAGTTGGGACTGCTTTTTTTTTTTTTTCCTTTTTGTGTGAAATTGTATTTGTGATCGTGTGGAGTGGGAAGCATAATAATTTTCATGTGCACGTATCATCTAAACCATTGAAATGAGATCTATAGGTTAAAAATTTTTTTTATCCCGTTGATAGGATAAAATATGAGGTCTCATTCTAGTTTTTCCAATTTGAAATCCATGGAAATCAAAATTCCAAAGACCATAAATATATAAGAGACCTAGAGTATAAGAAATAAATATTGGTCTCTTTCAAGAACTTGACTATGTTGATCATGAAGATGATGTCCTGTTTCAAAAGCCTATTTTTCAATTTCCACGATCCTTAATTTTGTTGACGTAAAGGTGTTTGGTTTTTTGTCTCTTTTTGAGGACCTACAGATGCAAAGTACCATCATGACAAAGGAAAGGACAAAATAAAAGTGGCCGTGTTTGGAAAGAAATGTATCATCCAATTTGATAGTGGGAATATACCATTACCCGTGCCAATCCAAAAAGAACTTTTTGGCATAGTAGGATACCAAGCAATTTTCTAATGTATGCATAATTTGGGCCATTCAAAAACACGTTTAGCTTCAAAATTTTGGAATTAGAAAGGGTCATTTAGGAGAAAATGATTATAAAAAAAACTTTGAATTTGGGTTATTTGAATATTTGCACACATTATATATTTGGGAACTGATAGTTTTTCTCTCGCTTAAATGTATACGTTTTAAAATGTCATAATTTTTTTTTGTTTAATATTCGATTGAGATGATTTTTTTATATGCATTCAGCACAAAAAAAAAAAAAAAAAAGTAACAAAATCTCCTCGATATGCCAAATAAAATCTACCATGTACATTAAGATTTTGTAAGATTTGTTAGAATTGTTCTTTGTATCTATTCAAGCACATTCACATGTTTATGCATAAATGATTCCATTTAAATTGTGAATATCTAAAAGTTAATTTAGATGACAATTCAAATGTTTATGCTTAAATATTTCGATAATATTAACATTCAAATGTTTTCCCAGACTGATTGCAAGTTCTTTGGCCCAAAAGTTCACTACTAAAAAAAAGATTTTTATAACCTACATTTTTGTTGGTGAAAAATTAAAAATCATAGAAATTAAATTTTGTCCATATAGCTCGTAACAAAAGATATTTAAAAATTTTACAACTATAAAAAGAGAGAGAGAGAGAGAGAGAGAGGGGAAAGAAAAGTCCATTATTTTATAGAGAACTTGAGCTAGCCTCAAGTGGCAAAAGGTCTAAACTCTTAAACAATATAACAACAATATCTTTGAACTTTTATGTTGGTATATGGTTTCAATATCCTAAACCATTATTATATTGAAAATGAGGAACTTTTGATACAGTGTTTCTAATCAACTCGTAAACCTTATCTTCTATACATGTTTGAGCGTTTCATGATCTTGATTCAAATACTAGAAAGATTTTTCTCAAAAAGCATTTTCACAAAGTCATATCAATTTGAGTTTTTTTACAAATACTAAACTTGGGAGTTTGCTAAAATATTTCCAGGTTTTTGAGTATTGAAACAATATTTCCAAGTTTCTATGAAGGTTTCTTTTTTTTTTTTTTTTTTTTTTGGCTGAACGTTTCTTTGAAGGTTTTCACACATAGAATTATATACCAGACCTCTCTGATCCCCTCTCAAACACATTCTTCATTTCGGGAATGTTTGGTTTCAAAAATATTTTAAACTAAATTATACTTTTTTCATCATTATTTTTGTCTTTTACTGAAATTTTTTTGTTTTTTCTGAAAAATTACTATTAAAATTTAAAAATTTTAAACTAAACTCATTTACCAAGTACCCTTATCTTTTTTGGAAAATAAACATGAGCTGAACTAGTTTTAGGTCCTTATGAGAGAAAAAACTTGGCCCAACTTGTTTCAAATCTTGCGTCTTTGCGCCACGTCTTCTAAGCTATTAGTTGATTAATGGGCTTTTTAGTATTTGTGACCGGTTAGTTTGGTTTTCAAGTACCATCCGTGTTATATCAGAATACCTTATAATGATTGATATGAACACAAACCACCACGGACAGTCTTCGTTTGTCAGTGCTGGTCGCAGATGTGTATTCTGATAGAATACTTTTTAGTAACCTATCTGCATAAATTTTAGTAATCTATCAGAATACGTTTGGTATTTAACATGGTCTCCGATAGCCAACGTTAGTCTTCATTCGCCGGAGAGTATTCTGGTGGTATATTTTTTGGTAATGTATCCATAAGACGCTTGGCAGTCTAGTTGGATATGTTTGGTATATAACATGGTTTTCAATGGCCTCAACCGGACTCCGGTCTTCATAGAGTATTTTGATAGATTGAAACGATACCGAAATATTGGTTTATGTTCTATCGGATTTTTTAAGCTCCCCCAATTCATTTTTGTACTCCACCGGACTACTTACTATATTTCATATCATTCTAGCAAATTGATACTATAACATTTTATATTACTTTGTAATTTCATCTGTTGATTAACAAAAATTATATAACAATCATATTACCAAAAAAAAAAAATTTTATAAATTTAGAAAACCCTAACCCCCAATCATGAAACCAGATCCAAACTGGTCTTTGATCTAGATCAATCATTGAATGCAAACGGTGTGTGCTGATGGGTTGAGGGCGTTGGTGACGGTGCGAGTAGTGAGAAAAGAAAGAGAACGGAGAGAAAGAGAGCATGGCGAAGAGAGAAAGATAGAGAAGATCATGGCGGTCAGAGGTCGCGATTCTTAGATTGTTGCTTGATGTTGTTGGGATATGTGCCCATAAACAAATGAGATGTATTATTTTGCTGATTTAATTTAAGGAGTTTTTCAATATTATTTTTTCATACATATTTAGATGCTTTATAAATATCGAAAATCCTAGATTATTTAAATGTGACTTTAAATATTGTATATAAGTGTTATATACAGGAAGATAATATTTAAAATAAAATAATCTAAATCTGTCCGTAATTAAAAATTAAAGTTGGAATCTTTAATTTAAAATTACTAGCGTGGTTCATTACATTCTGAATGAAATGATCTTATCCGGATTATTAATAATGAGATTATTGGAATGAAAGCGCTTTATATAATTTGATTATATAGGACTAGAACACGATTAATTATGAATCCCTAACAATTTCCGTTGTCATATAGAGCATTCAAAATTAATCAATGATGGTCATATATGAATCGATCTTAATTCTGAATAATTAATAGACTCCTATTTATTGTATCATATTTTTTGACATATCGAGTAATGACATAAATGAATAGTGTCAAATTCTTGGTATATTGGAGATATAATATAATAAGTAGCCGGGAATATTAATATACAAGATGAAATCCATTTCTTTGTAAAGAAGTTAGATGGACGGTTCCCTTAAGTGTTGATTCGGGACTTGAATAATACGAGCGCTCAATTTATAATTAGATCATAAATATATTATTCATTAGAGAATCAATGGTACTTAAGGAGAAAGATTTAATTAAAGAAATTAACGAAAATACCTAGCTTTAATTATGAACTGTTTATGGAGGATTGATTTATATATAGTAACTATATCAATGGGCAATTCAAATTCTTTGAATATAATTAGTGTTATAATTTTAAGAGTGTAATTCCAAATTTTTAATGGAATAATTTGGAATTAGTAATTTTGATATTTTAATTAAGGTGTTAATTAATTGTCAAAATTATTGGAGCTTAAAATTATAAAGTTCATAGTTCCTCTCAATGGCTCCATTGAATCATGTTAACATTATTTTATGTTGGGTTAATTTATTAATTTAGAATTGAGAATTATATATTAATATTCACACAACAAATTAATTGGATTAATTTGTATTTTAAATAATATGATTATTTAAAATAAATTTAAAATAGTTTTAAATTTAAAGATTATACAGTGTGGTAAGGACCACATTGTAGTTGTGCATCACAGGATGGTTCACATAATACCCACAGAGTGTATGTGGAATTTTGAATCTTAAATTTTGAATTTTGATATATGTGGAAGAGAACATATCAGTTATTTTATTTTGAATAGTTCAAAATAAAAAAAATTAAAAAAAAAAAAAAGATAATTGATATATGATGGGAGAGAGATTTTCTCTCTCCCATATCCTTAATACACGCCTACTATAGGAAGATAGTGAGCGTGCAAGTTGTTCCACAAAAGGAGAAAAATAAAATTGAATTAATTAATTAATTAATTTAAAAAATATAAAAGAGCAGTGTCAGTTATTTCTCTGCAATACCAAAAAGAGGGTACATATGATATATCTAAAAGAAAGGGAAGATATATTTAATTCCTTTTTTGACAGAGAAAAAAGATATACGTAACTTTTCCTTTAGAAAGTTTCTTTTCCTCTTCTCCTTCATTTTGTCTCATGAGTTGAGAATACAAAGTGAATCAAAATTCAAGTGTGTGATCAAACACAAATTCAGAAACGCCCACTCTTTCCTATTAATCATGATCTGGAGAACGCTAAGAAAGAATCGTTAGTGTTTCGAAGGATTTGGAGTTTTCAAGAAGATTGGTGTCTTCGAAGGATTTGGAGTACTTAAGAAGGTTCTTGAAGGAGATCAAGAATTTCGACCTAATCGGATAACGGTCAATCTCTAAACTTTCTTCTTAATTTATTTTATTAAATTAATATAAGTATTGTCGCCGGAAAAATTTTTGAGAAAAATTTTTATATGTACGATTTGATCCATACCATGCTTCCGCTAAAATTTTAAAAACTGGTTTTCGAAACCAACAAATGTCTGTCGTGATGGCTCCACCAGCAAATCTCCAGTCGGAACATGCAGAGGGAGAGAGGAGAGAGGAAAGAGGGGAGAAAAGGGGCCGAGGGAAAGAGGAGAGAGGAAGGTTAGAGGGAGGGCAACGGGAGGAGAGACGAAGGATACATGGGGGCTATGGGAGGAGAGAAGGGGCGTAGGGGAGAGAGAGATGGTGGAGGAGGGCAGAGGGAGGAGACAGAGAGGGAGGGGGCAGAGGAAGAGACAAATGAGAGAGAGAGAAAGAGACAGAGGAATATAGAAAAAAAAAAAAAAAAAAAGGGAGTAGGGAAAAGTATTAGGGTCCGTTTAGTTCACTATCTCATTCCAAACTAAAATGTACTTTTTTATCTAAGTTTTTGTCTTTTTCTGAAAAAGTTTTTTGTCTTTTCTGAAAAGTCAACAAAAATTACTATTAAAACTTAAAATTTCCAACTCAAACTCATTCACCAAACGGACTCTGGGGGTTTGAGGGTAATTTGGTCCTTTTAAATGTCTAATTAAACAAAAAAAAAATTTAATTAACAGTGTGAAAATCCAAATCAGTATTAATTCAGGCAAAACCCTGATCAAATGCAAAAAAGGGTTTTTTTTTTCTTTCAATTTTTCTCTATTTTCTCTCTAGTTTTACAAGATTGAAATCTCATGTTCAATTTTGTTATCCTAAATATTGTCTAACCATTTGTATTTTAATATATCATTGAATGAAACTATATCTTGTAGGAATTCGGGAAAAGAATTCTGTTTTTCATTGAATTACAACTAATAATTTACATCCTAATATATAGACAACAGTGGCTGGCATACCAGTCCACAGAATCAGGAAACTAGAAATCCTGCAATCAGGAATTCCATCAAAATAGAAAACAAGAAACTACCGAATCTAATTAAGGAAAAAACAGTAATTCAAAAACAGAAACAAAAAAGTCTATTCTAATAACTTCCTAACTAAATACAAGGGTCGGCTACTTTCCACACTCCCCCTCAAGCTGGGTTGTATATATTATACAAACCAAGCTTGGAGTTCAATTCATCAAAGCTGACCCTGGGCAATGCTTTGGTGAGAATGTCAGCAATTTGAATTTTTGTTGAGACATAGCTTAGCTCCACAGTTCCGTTGTTGACCTTCTCTGAGATGAAATGTCGATCAATCTCAATGTGTTTTGTTCTGTCATGATGCATAGGATTTTTGGCTATACTAATGGCTGCCTGACTGTCACAGAACATCTTGACTGTGTCCTTAGTCTCAACCTTAAGTTCCCTTAATAGCCTTTGGAGCCACATTCATTCACATATTCCTAGTGCAAGAGCTCGATATTCTGATTCTGCACTACTCCGAGAGACAACAGCTTGCTTCTTACTCCTCCAAGTGACGAGATTTCCCCAGACTTATGAACAATAACTAGTAGTTGACCTCCTATCAGTTAATTTTCCTGCCCAGCTAGCATCAGTATACATCTTAACCTCACGGTTTCCAGATTTTTTGAAGAGCAAACCATGTCCAGGAGTAATCTTCAAATATCTCAGAATTCTGTTCACTGCTTCCAAATGGACCTCACTCGGATTATTCATGTGCTGGCTCACTACACTGACTGAGTATGCAATATCAGGTCCTGTGTGTGATAGGTAGATTAGCTTGTCCACAAGTCTCTGATATCTTCCCTTGTCAACTGGATCACTTTCTTCATCTCTGTTTGGCTTTCTATTGGGATCCATAGGCGTGTCCACAGGTTTACACCCAAGAAAACCAGTTTCTCTTAACAAGTCTAAGATGTACATTCTTTGGGATATTACAATTCCCTCCTTAGACCGAGCCACCTCCATTCCAAGAAAGTATCTGAGAGTCCCGAGATCCTTGATCTTAAATTCTATTGCAAGCATCTTCTTGAGTTTACTAATTTCCTCCGAATCATCACCTGTGAAGATGATATCATCTACATATACTATGAGAATGGCTATCTTGCCTATAGAATTGGATTTAACAAATAGTGTGTGATCAGCTTGACACTGATTGTATCCATTTTTAATCACAGTCTTGGCAAACCTGTCAAACCAAGCACGAGGAGATTGTTTCAAGCCATATAAGGATTTCTTCAATTTACATACCAACCTGCTGTTTTAACTATTCTCCAAGCCAGGAGGTATAGTCATGTAGACTTCTTCTTCAAGATCCCCATTCAAGAAAGCATTTTTAACATCAAGTTGATATAAAGGCCAGTCTTGATTCACTGCAAGAGAGAGTAGAACTCAAACAGTATTAAGCTTGGCAATGGGTGCAAAGGTTTCCGGGTAGTCTATCCCATAAGACTGCGTGAACCCCTTTGCTACAAGTCTGGCTTTGAATCTTTCGACACTTCCATCTGCTTTGTACTTAACAGTGAATATCCACTTGCAGCCTATAGGATTTTTCCCATGAGGTCATTTGGTAAGAGTCCATGTGTCATTACTTTCTAGAGCTCGGATTTTTGCACACTCTAGAGCCTCTTGAATAGAGTTACGAATCTGCGCACTATCAAGATTAGACACAAAAGCCCTGTAAGATGGTAGTAACTTCCCATAAGCTATATATTTTTCGATTGGATGACTTGTACACCCTCGGACACCTTTCCTGTGGACAATTGGTTGATTAGAATCATCAACCAATGGCACAAGAGTGTTATGAGATAAGAGTTCCATACCATTATGATTTTCGGATGCAGGAGAACTTGGTTCAGGTTCTTGATAGTCACGGTTTTGCATAGTGTCCTCTATGTGCTCAGTTAGTCTTCTTCTCCTGGTATAGACACGAAGTTCATGATTATTAGTGTCAAGTTGAGACGGTGTTGGAACAGTTTCGGTGATAGGTTCTGGTTCTTCAATTGGAGTCGGATGAGTGGGAGGTGGAGTGAAAGTGTTTGGGGCTAAAGGAAAGTTGGCCGGAGTTTGGAGAAGATCCCAAATCTGATATTCCCTCGAGTTCTCCCCCTGAATTTCAGATTTGGGAAAGTAAGATTGGTCTTCAAAAAAAGAAACATCCATGGAGTTGTATACTTTCCTAGTGATTGGAGAGTAACATTTGTACCCCTTTTTGTTAGAGGAGTAACTGAGGAAGATGCATTTGAGAGATTTGGGATCAAGTTTGGTGCGGTGTTGGTGGTGGATGTGAACAAAGGAAGAACAACCGAACACCTTCAATGGTAGATCAGAAGAAAAAGAGCGGATGTGTGGATAGACTTTTATGAGAACATGACGAGGAGTTTGGAATTTTAGGACTCGACTAGGCATCCTATTGATGAGATATGTGGCTGTGAGTATGGCTTCCCCCCAAAAGTGTTTAGGCACATAATTAGAGAACATAATGGCACGGGCTATCTCAAGTAAATGTCTGTTTTTCCTCTCAGCAACCCCATTTTGTTGAGGAGTATCAACACAAGAGCTTATATGAATGATACCATGCTTGGAAAGATAAGGACCAAGAATAGAATTGAAATAATCCTTGGCATTATCTGTTTTAAGGACTTCAATGTTGCTTTGAAATTGGGTAGAAATCATGGAATGAAAGGATTGGAAGATGGTGGCTGTTTTGGATTTTTTCTTTCATGAGGAATGTCCAAGTTGTTCTCGTATGATCATCTATGAATGACACAAACCATCGAGCCCCATTTATATTTTTTACTCGTGAGGGTCCCCAAATAACACTGTGAATTACAGAAAATGGTTGTGAAGGCTTATATTGTGAACTAGGATAAACATGTCTAGTATGTTTTGCAAGTTGACAAACTTCACATTGGTAACAATTTGAACTTTTATTGATAAACAAATGGGGAAACAACTTTTCAAGGTATGTAAAATTTGGATGACCAAGGCGATAATGCCCTAACATGACTTGACTCTTAATCGAAACAGAATTTGAACTAGACACAGAAATACAACTTGATGGGTGAACTTGTCTACCGAGGATATTATTTTCTTTGAACTTATCTCAGCACTGCCAATCACCTTCCCCGAATCCACTGCTCGAAAATCACAAAAATTGGAATAGAATTTAGTCACACATTTTAAGTCACGAGTAAGCTTGCTGATTGAGAGTAGATTGCAGTCTAATTTAGGAACATAAAGGACAGAGTAAAGGTAAAGATCCTTTGTTAATTGGATTGATCCAGTTCTTGCTACTGGTGAGAATGAGCCATCAGCTATTCGGACTGCAGAGTGACTAGTACATGGATTGTAATTTCTGAAAATGTTGACGTCTCCAGTCATGTGATCCGAGGCCCCTGAGTCAACTATCCAAGGTTTTGATGCACTATTTTGGACATTAAGAGCATAGGGTGAGATACCTTGGTGTGCTAAAAAACTGGTAGGCTACTCGGTAGGGGATTATGGTGCTTACCCATAACTCGAAACCTGCCCAATCATTTTCTGCAGTGCCTCAGTTTGCTCCTTAGTGAACGGACTGAATTCTGCATTGTTGTCTGTTATGGCAACAGCATGTGCACGGTTCTCTCTTTCATTTCGCTTACTAGATGGTTTCCAATCTGCAGGTTTTTCGTATATCTTCCAACAATTCTCCTTTACATGACCAGGTTTCTTACAATGGTCGCACCATGGTCGTCCTTTTCGGGTCGTATTATTCTGAGAGGAATTGTGAGTGTACAAGGCTGACTCTTCAACAGTGGTTGTGGTATGATTGTCTATCATCATCAGTTTCTTTCTGCTTTCCTCTCTACGGACTTCTACAAAAGCCTCCCGAATAGTTGGAAGAGGTTTAATTCCCATGATTCTCCCCCTGACTTCGTCTAGATCTTTATTGAGGCCAAGAAGAAATCTAATGGTCCTTTTTTGTTCAACAATTTTCCTGTACAAGGCAGCATCATCAGAACACTTCCAAGAATAAATCTCGTACATGTCTAATTGCAGCGAATAGCGTATGAGATTGTTGAAATATTGAGTAACACTCAATTCTCCTTGCCGTAGATCATACAATCTGGTCTCAATCTCAAATAATTCTGAGGAATTTTTAGTGTTGGAATAAGTTTCACGTGCTACCTCCCATACCTCCTTGGCTGTCTGAAATAGCAAAAAATTTTCTCCAACCTCTATGGTCATGGAATTTATTAGCCATGACATAACCAAGTGATCATCAGTTTTCCATGCTCGGAACTTAGGGTCTGTCGTTTCTGGAGTCGAAATTTCACCTGTGAGATGTCTGTCATTTCCCCTGCCACAGATGTACATAAAAACAGATTGTGACCATTGAAGAAAATTATGGCCATGAAGTTTATGAGGTGTGATAAGGTGAGAAGAAGTATCAGGTGTGATAGGGGCTGAAGAATTAGGTTCGGCTCTGGATGTGACTTCTGAAGAAGAATGTGAAGCCATGCCATATTTTGTCATGAGAGAACGGTAATGGAAAGAGGATTCTAGAAATTCAAGACAGATTAGGATTCGGGTTTAGAGACCAAGCTCTGATACCATGTAGGAATTCAGGAAAAGAATTTTGTTTTTCATTGAATTACAACTAATAATTTACATCCTAATATATAGACAACAGTGGCTGGCATACCAGTCCACAGAATCAGGAAACTGGAAATCTTGCAAATCAGGAATTCCATCAAAATAGAAAACAGGAAACTACCGAATCTAATTAAGGAAAAATCAGTAGTTCAAAAACAGAAACAAAAAAGTCTATTCTAATAACTTCCTAACTAAATACAAGGGTCGCCTACTTTCCACATCAAGGTACAAAAACTCAGTTATAAAGTATTTTAAACTTTTTAAAATAACATTGCATGATATAATTATAGAAGATTTGAATTCGTTTATCTAGAGAAAAAAAATAGTCCTCTCGAAAGCCTGTTAAAAGAGAGAGAGTCTCTTGATTAAGGCTCCATTCGTGGGCACTTTTCAAAACGGTGGAATAATGTCTAGTTTGCAAATGAATGTTTAAGTGACTTTTGGGAAGTCTTTTCTAAAAATTTACTATTTCACAATCTTTTAACTACAAAAATCAACTAAACATACATCTCAAAACATCTCATTTATTCTTCTATTAAACACAAAACTTCATACAACTTTTTTGTTTTTCAAAATTTTTTATCACAAACTCACGTTTTCAAAACTTCTATCAACTCGGAACAAAAAAAATACTTGTATCAACTCTATCCAAAAGTGTTAATAGCAAAACTCTCTATCCAAAAGTCTCTCCAAACGGACCTTAGTATGACGAGGCCCAATTATCCCGTAGAAAGCGAGGCCCAAACTTGGTCAACCCCACGCCACTCCATCATCCGAGCACCTTCGTCCCCGTGACAACAAGACGTACGAAACCTCAAAATCGACGCAGAAACCGACGAGGAAAAGACGGGGAGAAATGCTGAGACGAAAACCAACGAAAATCGAAGTCCGAATCGAAGACAAAGACGAACTCGAAGAAGCTCGCAAACGCGCCGCCACCTCCGCCGCCGCCTCCTCTCCGCCGCAACTACCGCCCCAACTTCTCTCCTCCAACAGCTCGATCGGCCAAAGACCCCTCCTCCAAAGCGCACCGCATCGGCCTCTGAAAACCTCAAATCGGAACCCTAGGATCCCCAATTCCATGGAGGTGGAGGTGAAGCTCCGCCTTCCAGACGCGGCGGCGCACCGCCGCGTGACGGAGCTGCTCTCGCCCTTCCTCGTGACGGTCCACCGCCAGGAGAATTTCTTCTTCGACGGCGCCGATTCCGAGCTCTCCTCGAAGCGAGCCGTTCTCCGCGTGCGATTCTCCGACAAGGAGCCTCGCTGCGTGGTCTCGCTCAAGGCAAGGGCGGTGCTCGTCGACGGGATCAGCCGCGTGGCGGAGGACGAGGAGGAGGTGGAGGAGTCCCTTGGAAGGGAGTGCGTCGCCGAGCCGAGGAAGCTTCTAGAGCTTGCGGAGTCTTCTAGGGTTTTGAGGAGGGTGAGGGAGGAGTTTGGGGTGAAGGAGTTTGTGGGGTTGGGAGGGTTTGAGAATGTGAGGAGTGTTTTTGAGTGGAAAGGTTTGAAATTGGAGGTTGATGAGACCAAGTTTGAGTTTGGGACTTGTTATGAGATTGAGTGTGAGAGTTCTCAGCCTGAGGAGGCCAAGAAGGTGCTTGAGGAGTTCTTGAAGGAGAATGGCGTTGAATATTCCTACTCCGAGAAGTCGAAGTTCGCGATTTTTCGATCCGGCAAGCTGCCATAGTGAGTGAATCTGATGAAATCTGAATTTCTTAGATGAATTTGTTGTTGCTAATTTCACTGTCATTGGGTTTGCCAGTTTGGCAAACTCTCATGTTTTGGTATGCAGATCAAAGTCATGGTCTTTTTGGGTCTTGATTTCTTGGTTGAAAAGGTTTTTGAAGTGATTCTAGCATCTGGGTCTCATAACAAATGCCTTTGTTTCTTGACTGAATGACTCTTGAATGCGTTTCGATTAGGAAAGCTTCCTTTGAGAACGAGTTTAGAGGATGTTCGATAATGCATTTGATTTTAGCATCTGGGTCTGAAAGGAATCCTTTTGTTTCTTGACCAAATGAATTTTTTTTTTAATGCTTTTCGATCAGGAATGCTTCCTTAGAGAGCGAGTTTAGTGGATGCTTGATAATGCATATATTTTAGCTTCTGGGTCCAAGGGGAATTCGTTGTTGCTTTGAATTTGTTATAGATTGATTGACTTTTGACTGTATTTGATCGGGGAAGCTGTGTTAGTGATGAGTGAGTTTAGTGGATGCTCAAAGAAGTTGTTTGTTTTATGTTCATTTCTTGATTGAAAGCATTTTGAAGCGATTTGTATATTAGTGCCAGAGTTGTGAGAGAAATTCTTTGCCACAAGGAGTGCATTTGCAGGCCTCCAATTTTGGATTTGATTGGGTTAGCATGGAATTTGTGGATGCACATCGACTTTCAAAGTTTTTTAGCTTTGATTTGGTTGCTTTAGGATTGAGAACTTTTAGCTCCAATGGATCATTTTTTCGGTTGCATGTTCAATATGATAACTAAAGCGTCGAGATTGAATGTCGGAGTACAGTATGATGTGTGGTCTTCCACATACTTTGTTCTATAATTTATAGTGATGCAGTAGCATCTGCATGGTGTTGGTCGTGTCTTTGCTTATTGTTTTGTCTGTTTCTTGTCGTTGATTGTCAGCGTTGTTTTATTTTGTTTGTCTTTATTTAGTGTCAGTTGGGTTGTGCACCGATTAGGTGTTGTCATTTTGTAAGACTAGCTGGTCAAAACCCTATGTTGGTCCTGTCCTGTTTTGAGACAGACTTGATTGTTGAATTGAAAATTCAGATTTTAGTCTCACCAACCGGCT
Organism: Ficus microcarpa; assembly: GCA_025413485.1. NCBI lineage: Eukaryota > Viridiplantae > Streptophyta > Magnoliopsida > Rosales > Moraceae > Ficus > Ficus microcarpa. The sequence goes on along the minus strand of CM046377.1, from coordinate 42,508,726 downwards.
GTGTGGTCGTTCTTCATTTTTTTCCTTGATTGGTGATGAACCGACCAAGTTTTCCTGTTGTTTGTTTCGCAAAACTTCTCGGTTTGGGCTTCTACGCCATATAGTCAGGGACGGAGGCATAAGGACATGAGGGCCCCCCCTCAACTTTCTATTAATTATGTTTTTATAAATGTAATTGATAAAACTTTACACATAGTTCCCCCAAAAAAATTAAATATTTTATTTTATTTCTCTAAAAATTAAAACCTGTCATTATTAGTCCCTCCTCACCAAAGTTTCTAGCTTGGTCACTGCTTATAGTCTTAAAGTTCAATGTCTGATGAAACCATTCTGGTTCTTTTTTGTTTTTTGATGACTGTTTTGTTTCTAAGCTTCACAGCCACTTTGACAGTTCGGGACTTGGATACCTCAAAGTCTGCTTTTTGTTCAATATTGCTGACTCCGTGAATCGTTAGCTAATTAAAACACCAAATAGGTGCTCATCCAAAATTAGCTTTGCATCCTTCTAGGCTATGTACTGCTCTTTTCTGGTATATTATCATTTCGACGTATAACAATCATATGAATTTGCATTGCCCTTTGGTTGTTTAGCCAATGCTGGTAGATCCATATGCTTGGCGAGTCACACTGCCTGACGTTGCGTTGTTACTTGTTGCATACCTGACACTCTTCATTATTTCAGTTCTTTTGGCATCAATTGTATCTTATGTGGCGCAGAGTAGGTTAGCTGAGATACAAGTGAATTTTTTTGTTGGTATTTAATTTCTCAAATGTGTGACTCCGAAATCCAGAAAATATGATTTTTCTTGTTGCTCCTTATAACTACTTTACAACACAAGTATTGGTCCATTCTAAGATATTTAATTATTCTGTCCATCCTTATTCCATTTCGTAGGTTATTCCGACCGATGATGCCAAAAGAATCGTTGTAAGGAGAGTTAGAATGGTTGGAGGCAGGCCAATCTTAGCTTCCTCTCTAAACCAACTTTTGCTCAATGGAAGTTGGCGAAGCGTTTTGTACTAGTGAATTTGAGTAATTTTCTAACTACATCACACTGCTCATTAATAAAAGGTACTTTTACTTGATGCAAAGATGTCCTCATGACCAGCCCACGCTTTGTTGGTCGTCCAAGTTAATTCCACTTTCTGGACTTGCTTTGAATAATAAGGGTATAATGCAAAGTGTACTTTGGAAGAAAATGTTCATTCAATGTCAGCGAAAGTTGTAGTAAATCGCAAATAGCAGTTTTTAGTAAATAATTGAATAAACTGTAGGTTTTTTAAATGGGGGGCGACACTCTTATATTTATTTTTCCCATCTACTTTTTTAAACTATCCTTTAATTAAATTTTAAATATCAACTGTTTATTTCTCACACCCCCTTTGACTATTCCAAAAAACTCATATAATTAAGTTCTAATTTTTATTATTTACGCCCACATATTAATAAATAATCCTCTATTTTTATAAACATCCCTTTTCTTATCAATTTTGTTGTTTTTCTCCATCAACTTCCTTTTTTGTTTCTTTTTTTTTTTTTTTTTTTTTTTTTGTTTATAGAATCTCTCTCTCTCTCTCTCTCTCTCGATGTGCACATCTTACATTTATTTTTTTGGCTAATATGCATATTTTACTTTAACTGTGATTTAGTGAGACCAATAAAATATGGGCATGTTTGGGCAAAAGTTTAGTTTAAATTAAATTGTATTTTTTTCATCATGGTTTTTGTCTTTTTCTGAAAAGTTTTTTGTCTTTTTTGAAAAATTATTATTAAAACTTAAAAATTTTAAACTAAACTCATTCACCAAACATCCCGTAGTTTTAGATGTATATTTTTTATGATGTAATTTTAAAAAAAATTCAAAATCTTGAATTTTTTTTCCTGAAAAATAAGAAAAGCTTCTTGATTTATTTTTCTAAAGATATAATTAAAATGGAAAACTTTGTATGGGTTTTAATCCTCTATGTCTAGAGCAACTACTTTCCACAACAACTAAAATAAAAATGATGAATTCCAACAAAAAAATAATAATAATAAAAAATATTAATAGTAATTTGATATATGTATGTATATATGGTGACATTAATTCATGGAAAAGATACATATAAAACTATGATTTTAAGCCGACCAAAAAAAAAAAAAGCAACGCAAATGATTAAAAAAAAAGTTTGTTTGAAAAAAAAGGGTTATTTATAAGTTAGTGGGTTAAAAATAATAAATATTATAATTTAATTGTAGAGACTTTATTAGAACAATAAAATGGGTGTAATAAGTAACAACTGACACTTAAAATTTAATTAGTGGGTAATTTAAAAAAAGGATGGGAAAAGTAGATTTTGACACCCCTTTTAAAATATATTGTGACTAATTATATTTTCCTTTTTAATTTTTTTTGAGAAAGGCGAAGCTTTAACTATTCGACCAATAAAAATGAGGACAAATAGTTTTTTTTCTCTTTTTCAAAGGTGGAAAGATTTTAAAGGAAAAATTGTATTTCTTTGAGATCATTATAAGTCCCTAAAAATTGAAAATTTTGTTAGTTCAATTAGCATTTTAAAATTATCATTGGGTGGTTCAGCATAATATTGCAACTCATTTTTCACTCTTACAATTATTTGTAATTTTAGCCTTTTTCAAAAGTCACAACTTTGATTTGGCCATACTACCATGTACTTTATTTATTTGACAGAGTGTGTAATTTTTTTGATGACCTTAAAAAAAAAAAAAAGTATTATGATAAAACACTATAATTGGATTTGAAGTAGAAAGGTTAGGAAACCTGTCAAGGGACAATTTTTTAAAATTTTTCTTCTTACAATCAACATGAACAAGTCTACGGTTTCTTTTTGAAATCTGTTCCTTGGACTAATAATAGTTCCTCAAGAATTGGAACCCTATTTTTTTCCCCCCGAATTCTAGAAAAATGTTCCTTCAATATTTAATCTTCGAACTGAAAGTTGTAATCGTATCATCCTTCAGTAAGACTTGGTTAGAAGAAAAGAGACCTAGCGGTGCATGAGATTCAAATAACAAAACAACTACTAGGTATAACATATTTCTTAAGACCCATAATGAATAAACGGTGAGAGAGATCAACTGATATTGGAGACAACTAGCACATTTCAACTAAGTTGATACCTATAGTCACTCTGTCCCGTACCAAGCCCCCATTCAATTTTCTTTATATAAATGAAAAATACACGAGCAAATAAAAATATTCAAAGAACATTCCCCAATGGTTTATAAATAAAAGACAGAATATTATTATTATTATTATTTATTTTTTTTTTAAAGAAACAATCTATTGTGGCAAAAGTAGAAAAGAAGAAAAAGTCAAATTTAAATTTCAAATTTCGAACTCTACAATTTAGGTTTGAATTGTTTTCAGAGTATATTGATCTGCTCTCTCTTTCTCTGCCTTTCCCTCTCGCTCTTTTTATTGCTAGGGTTTGCACCATTCATATTTCTCTTTTAGGGTCAGAGTCTGGCGTCACCTTTTTGGTTGGCCATCGGACTCCTGGCCCTAGAGAAGATGCTTTTGGATTCCACAGTCATAATTTTGATAGTGAGATGGCTTCATGGTTGGAAAGGACGCATTTTGATCACTTTGGTCATGTAGTTTGGCTTGTCACCGAAAGTATTATGCATGGAGTTGGGGGTTTTTTCTCCTATTTGTGATAGTTGTTTGTTTGAAATCAAGGCGATAATATTTCCACCATGTAGGTGTTGCATTTTTTCGTTATGTTTTGGTTTTTATTTTCTAATAACAGAGGTCGTCTCCCTACGCTCTCGTACTAGAAATATATCCTATCTGCTAGAGTTATTTCTATGCAGTGTTGGTGGTGGCCTTTTCACTATAAGGCTCTTGATGTCAATCAATTGGAGTTTTCCATTGATTATAGTAGTGTTGTTGAAAGAGTCATATGTGCACTCGATAATTGGTATGCCTTTTCAATTTCCTGTTGTTAAAATCCGGTGCACGTTTCACTCCCTTGTGTGCATAATTAGAACTTACTGGTGGAACCGACCTGTAATTAGGGTTAAGTTTCTTTGTGTTATGAGGTCATTCCAGTCATTGGTACTCGTATTTTCTTGATTTGGAATACAATTACCATTTTCCACAAAAAAAAAAAAAAAAAAAAAAAGCAAAAAAGAACAACTAGGAAGAACGAAAAGGAATCTCTTCTCATTTCAAAAGGGAAAAAAAAAATGTCTCTTGGATACGAGGATCTACTCTGTTTAAGTAATGAATTAAGAGATGCCTCCTTAAATCTCATTCCAATTACATACATATGCTAAAAGGGTGTACCAGAATGAACAGTGGATTGACGATTATGCCCTTCAAATTTGGTCTTTGCCTGCTTTTTCTACAGTTAATTACCGGTTTTGGCCTCCATTTAGTGAAGGGTGTACCAGAATGAACAGTGGATTGACGGTTATGCCCTTCAAATTTGGTCTTTGCCTGCTTTTTTTACAGTTAATTACCGGTTTTGGCCTCCATTTAGTGAAGGGTGTACCAAAATGAACAGTGGATTGACGGTTATGCCCTTCAAATTTAGTCTTTGCCTGCTTTTTCTACAGTTAATTACCGGTTTTGGCCTCCATTTAGTGAGTTGACGATTTTGTCCCTGATTTTAAGCCTACCGGTTCTTTTGCTACAGTAACATCCCTATTTTGCCCCTCTAACCCTCAGATTCCTTCTCTTCCTCCTCTCTGCCCGCCGCCCCTTCATTTTCCATCTCCATTTCATTTTTTATTTTGTTTTTCCTCTCTCTCTCACTTTCTAACCTTTGGGCTTCCTCTCTTCCTCCTCTCTGCCGCCGCCCCCTTCATCTTCTCTTTTCATTTGATTGTCTATTTTGTTTTCTCTCTCTCTCTCTCACTTTCTGTTCTTTTTTTTTTTTTTTTTTTTGCTTCTTTTCAGTGGTTGTGTTTTTCTGCTCTCTGCCGACGCCTCTCTTCATTGTTGAATGTGACTTTGGATTTGTTACTTTTGTCTTTTTCTTTGTTTGTCTCTTTGTGGTGAACTTTTTTTTTTTTTTCCCTTTCGTGTTTTCGGCCAAAGATGGCGACCACCTGCTACTGTGGTTACCTGTTGGATCTTTAATTTTTTGCCCTCTAATTTTTTGGTCAGGTTTTTTTTTTTTTTTTTTTTTTTTCCGGATATCGATATTTTTGTGGTAGTTTTGTTGGTTCTTTATTTTTTTTTCTCCTGGCGTTTTCGGCCAAAAATGTCGACCACTTGCTGCTGTGGTTTGCTGTTGGATCTTAAATTTTTGCCCTCCTATTTTTTTTTTTTTTGGATTTTGATATTTTTGTGCTGGTTTGGTTGTTTCTTCATTTTTTTCCCCCTTCGCGTTTTCTGCCAAAAATGTCGACCACCTACTGTTATGGTTACCTGTTGGATCTTAAATTTTTGGCCCACTATTTTTTGCCTCAAGTTTTTTTTTTTTTCCCCTTTCTAATTTCGATATTTTTGTAGTCGTTTAGTTGTTTCTTTATTTTCAATTTCTGTGGTTTTTTCCCCCCGGGTATTGTTCGTTTAATTTTCTATCCGCATTTTTATTCCTTTAGTTTTTACTTTTTATAAATATTTGTGATCATTTAGTTGTACTGTAGGATTTAGTTAAAATGAAATTTAGGTTTTATGTTATTTGGATTTTTCAATTATTTTCATTTTATTTTCATCCTACATCACCTCGTAAAACCTAGAGGGAAAAACCTAAAAAGAGGAAAAAGAGTGCAGGATCCAATCCAATGTTAAGCAAAGCAAGGAATTAACCAGAATGAACATTCCAAAACTCCAGAAGCTTGCCAAGAACAGGATCTATCTAAATCTAGATGCCGGGAGACCATTTGAATCTCCCTGAATTAAGAAAGCACAAGAATCTGAATAACTATGCCACACCAAGTCTCGGAAGCGACTTTAACACCCGTAGCTTTCAATCTATCAGCTGCAGAATTACCTTCTTTTATCGCTCGAAGCATACAGCAAGTAGAATTCTATTCTAAACGTAAATTCCAAGGCAGGAAAAGCGAAAAATCTCATAGCGAACGAACCACTTAAATGGAATCAACTTCAATCCACAAAATATGTGGACGCCAATTAAAAGAAATAGAAACCTTCTTCACCCAAAAGCTCCGCTTTAAAAGCATAGAGAACCCGCAAACCATGTAGCGTGCAACGATTTAAATTATCCTGCAGCAGACCATGAAGAATATGCATTCCATGCATGGGCATACCATGGCCAAATCCCTGTGGTGCTGCACAGAGACACGAAGAATGAGCTCATTGAATTAGGAATATAAAATACAGAATCCACAAACATATTAAATGATGTTGAAAAATAGTCGAGATTTTTGGATTAAAATCAGAGAATTCTAGAAAATTATGAGACAGATTGGGACTAGAATGTAACCGGTATATTTAATTCCAAAATGTTGGTAGAATTGTTTTTGTGACTGATAATAATGGTTCAACCGCAAAACGGAACCTTGTTAAAAAAAAAAAAATCACTTTCTTGTGCAAACTTAAGTACCTGAACTCATAGGAAGTCGAAGTTTTACCCTTTTCACAACTCTCATGTTGTCCTTAAAAGTCAATTTGAGAATCATTCAGGAAGTAGTCCTTGACCGTGCAATTAGTCTGTTAGCAGAGGACAACACAATGAGGCATTTCCGGGGTCCAAGAAAATGTCCACTTTGTGTTCATTTGGCTCGATTCCTTCACACTGGCACTGGCCTTGTTTGGTTCAACCTGTTCATTTTATGTCAAATGGAGATTACCGACATGTATTGAAGATCATATACCTGGAAAAACCAAAAATTGCAATGCATTTACGTCGTACTTGTCCAAGGCAGATATGAACTTAGTATGATCACTTGGATAGGTTATACAGGTCAAAATCTTTCTAATATAGAAGGGGGTGTTCTAAGTTGTCTGTAGTGACGTATGCTTACGCCGTGTTTGGAATCTATTAACATTGATAACTGCTGAAATGAAAAAGGTGCATTGAATTCTGTGTTTGTACTCAAGACTGCTGTTTTGGCACAAACTTGACTTTGTTTAGTGCTGCAAACTTACTCACCTGATCTCGTGGCAAAGTCAACTTTGAGCTGTTTATCGAGTTTTAAGTCAAGAAATCATTAACAATGATAAGGAGTGCCTCATCGAAATTTGCTTCTCATAGCATCAATGACACCTGAATCCAGAAAGCCGCTGTCAATGATGAAGTTCATTTTACATGCATATATACTGAAGCTGTACATTGTCTTACAACAATGATAAAGGAATGAACATTTGATAAGCAAAAAACACTAACAGTTAAGATTACCTCTTGTCCTTGGCAGATGACATCACAATGGGGCAGTTTCTGGTTCGACGTAATGTTCAGCATATTCATGACAGGTAGAGTTCATTCATGACGATGCTTTGCATTTGCTCTGTGGTTCCTTCAAAATGGCAACGCTTTTGTTACTCCAAGCTGTTTGCTAATGAGTTAGTATGCTGATAAAAATAAGACTCGTCTTTCGTAGCAGTTAGAATATCAAAGGACAAATTCTCCACGAAAAAGACACGTGAATAAATCACATGGATAATGGAAATCATAACGAGGAAAAAGAGCAGAGGACAATGCATATATACCTCTTCATCTGTGACACGTACCCTATAGATTCTGCAAGGTTAAAAGTTGGATTAAACTAATCTCTTTTGAATTAAGGAAAACAACCGAAAATAAGGACAATGGACATTAACAATAATGTTGCTTGTAAGAAATTGAGTTTGAATTATAATCCACCCGATTGTCCTCATTGGGGTCAGGCTCAAAATCCAGGTCTTCAATATGAGCAATCTTCGGCCAATCCTCGCCTATTGTCCACTGGCATCTCTTCAATCAGACGGGACAATGGGCAATCGACAATAGTTTCAAAGAAGTGAGGCTTCGTAGTCTTTCAGGTAATGATGTCAGCTTGGGGCAATGCCGGAATTGAAGTAACTTAAGCGAATTGAGGTTGCCGATCCACTCGGGAATAGTTGTCAAACTATCACAAAACCAGAACCTGAGTTCTTGGAGGCTGGTAAGGTGCTGAATACCCTTGGGAAGAGCCACGAATTTATGAAAACCTTGAAGTGCTAGAGATTGCAATCTTCTGATGTTCGGGGATTTCCACACCATCACATCACCATTCACCATCAGCTCTTCTAACTCCTTGCAATATGCGATCCGCAATTCTCCAAGTGAGGTGAGATGTTGAATACCAGGACTCAGGTCCTTTAGATTCGTGCACCTCCAAATCTTCAGGCGTTTGAGAGAAGTAAGGCTCTTGAACCAGTCCGGAAGACACTGCAGATCCTCGATTACCTGAAGATCTAAATTTGTCAATTTGGAGAGAGGAGCCAAGGAAGATATTGTCGGGATTGGTAGTGGCCGATGCATGTTGCTCTCTATGGTCTCTTGGAATGGCTTCAACCTTGTATTCTCCAACCACAGGCTATCTTCCAAATGCGGGTATAGCGGCATACGAGTTAGCTGAGGGCAATTCTCTATTTCTAATATTAAAAGACAAGGAAAAGAAGGCAACAATCTCGGATGATTCGCTTCAAAGGACAGTGTTGACGTCGTTTTTGAAGCCAAAACAGTTTCAACTTCCTCACTTACCACATCTCTCCACCATCCCTTTAGATTTGGCAAATTTTTCAGCCGCAGTTCGCGTAGGGATGGCAGTACTATTGTCGTATCCAAAGTCAAGTCTTCCTCACTTTCTATGTACTCTAGACATGGCAAGTCCTCTAGCTCTAACTTCTTAAGTAGGTGGAACTGATTCCGTGGCACTAAATGTTGACATTTCGTACACCATCGTAAGGATAGATTTACTAGATTTGTGAGTGAAGAAAGCCAACTTGAAATCTTGACGCCTCCATAATTTGCTAATGCCAATTCTTGAAGATTTGGGTGTGGTCGGAGGACTTCAAGTGACATTTCATAACCAACGGGGCCCTCTGTTTCATCAACGTCAACGTTCGAATTCCACTTCAATTCCAATGATTGAAGATATTGTTTTTCCTTCAAGTTAGCGAACTCGTATTCTATTGTTGCATCTTTCCCATGTCTCAAATTCAGAATCTCCAATTTTCCTCTCAATTTGTTTAATCACTTCAATTCTGTTAGCTTGCCAACATGCCAATTTGGAATCTCCAATTTTCCTCCCAAGTAGTTCAATCTCATCAACTTTTTAAGCTTGCCACCGTGCTTCGAAACCAAGCCGTTGCTCTTAGTGAGCACATACTTTGACAATGTCTGAAGATTAGTCAGATGACTAAATCCACTTGGCATATGAGTTAAATCATAGCACCCATCAATTTCAAGATGTCTAAGATTGACAAGCTTCTTCAAGTCTCCGGGCAATTCTTGGAGCCTACGGCAACCGTTCAGTCTTAAAGTTTGCAAATTCAGCAAATTGGTAATCGAATCGGGTAGCATCTGCAACTTCCAATTCTTTGAAAGATCTAGGCATCGCAAATGCTGACACATACCAATAAACTTTGGTAATACTGTAATCCCTGAGCCATTCAAATCCAACGTGCGTATCAACTTGAAATTTGATATCATCACATCACAAGTTGACTCAGTCCATTTGTTTTCCCAAGAATACTGAGCAAGCAAAAGAAACGTTCGAATTTTCCTTGCTTTAACCAATGAAGATGAAATTTTCCTCGGCGAGCTAATGTTAAAATCAAAGAAAACATGACAAGCATCTACCTTTCTACCGATATTTCCTTCAGAATTCAAAATTACGATAGCACATGCTTTTCCCGCTACTTTTGTTGCAAGATCATGCATGAGATCGTGCATCTTGCATCTTCGTACAACGCCCCATTCATCTACTTCAACCTCTTGAAAGAATGACCTTTCAAATAAATCTACAAAATATCCGTACCCCACATCCTCGAGACATTGATCATCACTTGGATCTTGTAACTTCACAAGCCCTTGCGCCATCCAAAGCTTCACTAATGTTCGAACTTCGATTTTGTGATCTTTAGGAAATAATCTAGAATAGGCAAAACAGCATTTCAAATGCGAGTTGAGATGATCGTAACTCAATTTAAGCGTTGGTAAAATGTCATCTTCCTTTGGTTGTGTTGTCTCTATAAATCTCTTATGAAATGACAACCACTCTGATTCTGAACTTTTGAAATATAGTATACTTCCTATGGCCCTTATCACAAGAGGAACTCCCCCACACCTCTGCACAATCTGCCTCCCAATATTCGCAACCTTCGAGTTTCTCGTCTGTTCTTCATGTGTAAAAGCCATTTTCTCAAATAGAGACCAGGATTTTTCTTCATCCAGGGCCCCTAATTGGTAGGACTTAACCGTACCTGTAATCTTAGCGACCATTTTACTACGAGTAGTTACTATAACTCTACTCCCCATTGATGCACATAGCAATAGTTCTTTTAACTTCAACCATTTTTCACGGTCTTCCTCCCACACGTCGTCTAAGACAAAGAGACACACCTTTCCACTGATTACTTTCTGAAACTCCTTTTGTAATAGATCCATTGAATCAATAGGAATAGCTCCCAAGTTGTTATTATTAGTAGCAGACTTCACAATTTGTTGGACCATCAACTTCAAGTCAAAATCATCAGAAACACACACCCAAATCTTGAGCTCGAAATGCTGTTGGACCATCTTCTCATTGAAAACACTTTGAGCAAGCGTGGTTTTTCCTAAACCTCCCAAGCCCACGATGGGAATGACCGACACATTCTCCCCCAATTCACCTTGGTCCAATAAAAGCTTCACGATTTTCCTTCTATCCTCGTCCCTTCCGATGACCTCTTCTTGTCGAACAAATGAATGAGTCTCTCACTACAAGAAATTGAGCTTACAGTGACCAGACTTTCCGCGACCAAAAAAAATTTGGTCTCTAAAAAGCAGTTTCGGCGACCAAACTTTTGGTCCCAGAAGGTCAAAATCTTCAACGACCAAAATTTGGTCTCGGTAGGTCACCTTCTGGGATCAAATAAATTTGGTCCCCAAAAATGGTCTCCGGATACACAAAAGCGGGACCAAAAATCATTTGGGGGCCGAAAAGGGCTTTCGGGGACCAAACTTTTGGTCCCTGTAGGTCACTTTCTGGGACCAAATAAATGTGGTCCTCAAAAATGCCCTCCGGATACACAAAAGTGGGACCAAAATTTATTTGGTGGCTGGAAAGGGCTTTCGGGGACCAAACTATTCCTCTCATTGACATTACCTGAGTATCTGGATGACGAACCCCTAAAAGAAAGTTTTTGTCATTTGAAAAGCGACTAGTTTCTTCCTAATTTTCCTTATTCTATGACCCATCTTGTGCCGAAAAGCAAGTTGGTTCGAGGCAGAGAAGAAAGTGCACACCTCTTGGCCATTTCGCTTCCAGGCATAACCTGTCGTCACAAAGCTTCGGTGTTAAACACGTCCATCAAGTCATCAGCATCATGAACGACACGTCCGAGCCTCTCGAGCCAGTTTTTGACTTGGTGGTTGTGGACTTGCTTCTCCTCAGCATCAAGAAGCACGGCTTTGATGGTTAAAATGGTTTCGTCAAGTTGATCAAGCTCCTTTTCGACCCTCCAGAGCAATGCAATCTCTTTCACAGCAGTAGATTCCAGGCCCCATATGATTTTGTCAGCAATGGGAGATAGGATTAGTTCTGCCATGATCACTTCAAAACTGGATTTCCAAAGAAAAAAATAATAAGAAGAAAGTACTATGAAAATGAGTTTGAATTCGCGGGTTGACTAGAAGAATTTACAGTGACTGTTGGTATTCTGCTTTGTAGTTTACAAAGCAGCTTCAATTGTCTTTAAGACTGAAAGGCATTATAGGCATTTTCTTATTACACTACTTCGGCGTTGGTTATTCCCTAATTTTTTTTTTTAGAATTAGTGATGGGTGATTAAAACTCTACGCTTTACGTCAGAATCAAGCGTGAAATTACCTCCAAACCATGCATGTGACTTCTAATTCCTAAACATTGTTTAAAGAAACTGATAAATACTAGGGCATGTTTGGTTATTGGTTCATTTTAAACTAAATTGTACTTTTTTCATCATGATTTTTATCTTTTTCTGAAAAAAAAATTTTTTTTCTGAAAAAGTTTTTTGTCTTTTCTAAAAAATTACTATTGAAACTTAAAAATCTTAAATTAAACTAGTTTTTGAAAAATCAACAAAATTTATAACTAGTTTTCAAGTCAACCAACTCCAACCTTAAAATTCCATAAACCTTTGTTCCAAACACAAGCTAAGTGTTGAACAAGAAAGGATATTAACTTGTATACTAAATATAAACTAATGGTGTAAAAATGTAAATTTTCAAGACACCGAACACTTTCTATACAAGAGTAATATATTTATCTATACATCCATAAAAAGCGCAATTAAATTAGAAATTTTTTTTACCCCTTTCTCAAACTGACATTTGTCATCACTTTAGAAAAAGTTAGTTTATTTTAACTATTGCTTACTTTACTTAGGGCTTGTTTGGTGAAATGATTCAACTCAAATTAAACTGTACTTTTTCATCTCAGTTTTTGTTTTTTTTTTTTAAAGTCAACAAAAATTATAATTAGTTTTTAAAAAGTCAACCAACTCAAACTTAAAAATTTCAACTCAAACCGTTTCACCAAACGGACCCTTAGTGCATGTTTGATATGTTAGTTCAAACTATTAGTTTGAACTGGTTTTTTTTTCTTTTTCTTAAAAAGTTTTTTGTCTTTTTTTAAAAAAGTTTTTTGTCTTATCTAAAAAGTCAACAAAAATTACTATTGAAATTTAAAATTTCTAATTCAAACTGGTGATCCAAACGGAACCTTAATTACTTTTTCTTACATTTTTTTTTTATCTTTTTGTTTCTTAAAAGAAAGAGGAAAAAAAATTGCCACATGTTGATGAAAAGAAACAGTTTCTTCTGCGTTTTTTTTATCATATCTCATTTACAGTGAGGGGATCAGTTGTGATTATTCCTTTTTTTTTTTTTTTTTGCCCTCTATGTGATGCGGCTTGTGGAATTTGAGGTAAATGGAATGCTAGCTCCATTTTTTCCTAACAAGTTGCCATTCATATATTTTTCTTTTCTTTTTAAATCACAATATTGGATTCTTGTTTTTGTTTTTTTTAACCACAATGTTGGTTTTAATTTTCGTTTGGCTCAGGACGCCTTAATATTCATTTCTTTCAAAATCAACAGGTATATTTTATAATGTAGATTGA
>CM046377.1:42458206-42495361 GCA_025413485.1 Ficus microcarpa | reverse complement strand
GAAAAATTATCATTTCATTCTTTTATTGTGTTCGATTCACAATTATAAATTTATCTATAATCCATAATCTATCTATACTTATCCTAAGATATTGGCTCTCCTCCAAAGACCACATATCATTCAAATGTTTTTTTTTTCTTTTTAATTTTCCTTATTTTCCCCGCTTGATGGGATGCTTTAAATGATTTTTTTTATCCCTTAATTTTTTTTTCTTTTTTCTTATTTTCTTGTTTGATGGGATTCTTTAAGTGATTCTTTTTTTTTTTTTTTCTTTCAATTTTGTTTCTTCTACAATTTGTCTTTGCCATATTATTACTTTTATCTTCATTTGTAAAATTTTTCAGATAGACATCATTAATGAGATAATACTTTTTTCTGCTTAAATTGTCATTTTTCGTTACTTCCTTTTTTTTTATTTTTTATTTTGCTTTCTTTGATTTTTTTTTTTTCCTTTTAACCCTATATAAATTATTTATAATTTATCCACAGTCATTTATTTTAATACCTTACAACCCTCTTAATTATCATATTTTTCAGTATCTTCTAATTAACTTATTAATTAATAATCGTTTTTTTTTTCTAAAATGAATGCCAATTTAAATTTCTTTTTATAATGATCCTTTTAATTATTATTTTTTCTACCTCCCAGTTAATTTTCTATTCAATTTCACAACTTCTATTAAAAAAAATTAAATTTACTTTTTATGTTTTATTTTAAATTATTGTTATATAATCTACATATTATACAACGAAGGATTTCACATGTGCTTCAAACTAGTTAAATATTATAAATAAATAAATAAATAAAGAACCCCGTCGGACCAGACCGACCAAGTTTGACTTCTTCACTAGCTGTCTTTCTCATTTATTACCATGGACCGCTTGCAGCTGACAGCGCCTTGCTTTTTTCTTTGAAATTATGAAAAATGGATATCTTTTCAAAGAAGAAATAATTAAAAAGTAAATAAATAAATGAATTTATGAGAGGGTATGGAAATAATAAATGCTAAAACTAATTAAGGGATACTTTGAAAGTAAGGATCTGTTTGGTGCATAGTTTGAATTAAGATATTTAAGTTTTAATAGTAATTTTTATTAATTTTTTTAAAAAAATAAAAAAATTTTCAGAAAAAAATAAAAATTGAGTTTAAATCTATGAGTTTAAATTTGACATTTAAATTCATTCTAAATTTAGTTTAAACTAAATTATATTTTTTATCATGATTTTTATTTTTTCTGAAAATTTTTTTTATCTTTTTAAAAAATTACTATTAAAATTTAAAAATCTTAAATTAAACTCATTCTCCAAACACCCTAAAACAGTAAGATTTCTAAGGTAATTCGTTGAATTTTGTGGATAATTTGAATTCCTATTTGCTGTTTACTATCACAAATTGCTCATCAGCCTTTCCTCTTTTCTTTTCTTTTTCTTTTTTTTTTTTCTTTCATATACCCCCAAATTCTCTCTCTGTTTCTATTTCTCTAGACCATGGCGGCAAGCGTAGAAGATGGTGTCTGATAAAAATAAAAAAGGAAAAAAAAATAAAGACTTGATTAATTGAAAAAATGAAAATAAAAATAAAAATAAAAATAACGTTTTTCCTAACAAGTAGCAAACACAAAATAGTTATGGTAATCTTCTTGGTTGTCATGGAGATATATGATAATAATAAACAATAATCGATTTTTCTTTTTGGAGAGATAAAATCTTAGGGCCCGTTTGGGGCGTTAGTTTGAACTGATATATTTCAGTTCAAACTGAACCTTGTTCCGTTTGGTGTTCAGTTCAGGCTGAACTTGCTTCTGAACCGTTATACAATTCCTGAGCAGTCCTTCACTGTGAAGGAAGTTTGTCTGAGCAGATTCCACGCCCAGAGCTTCAAGGTAGATGGTACTGGCCCTTTTTATTTCAAACTCTCCCCATCTTCAACCATAAGTCGTCTCCTTCTCAAACTTTGAACTGACTTTCTTCAGCCCATCTGCCGAAGAAATCAGCCCCGTCCCCTTCGACATCGCCTGATCCCCAACCGCCGGCCACTCCCTCATCCGGTGAGCCAAGCGACGGTGCCCGTAGTTCAATCGGCCTCCAACCCCATTGATGAGTTAAAATTTAAAGCTTTCTCTCTCTACTTTCTCTCTCCTGTTTCTCTCTCCTGGTTTTTGGCTTTGGGTGAATTTTTTTTTTTCTGCAATATTAACACATTAATAAGAAATTGTGTTGAGAGCAAGCGGTTTGGCCATTTGTGCGAGAGAGTGAGACCGAGAAACCATGGCCGCAGAAAGAGGAAGCATTATGTTGGAAGCTCCAATTCATTGTCGTTTTCCATCTTCCATATTTGTTGTCGTTTTATGTTGGTCTTCTTTTATTATTGTTGGTCTTTTCCATTTCATTATTGTTGGTCTTCTTTTAACAAATTGTTGTCGTTTTCCCTCTTTCATTTGTTGTGGAAGAGTTTTTGTGCTAAACGGCAATAAATGCCACTCGAACAGGTTAAGGAAATAGTGAAAAAATATGAACTAGCTGTAGCTCACCTTCTCTGAAATCTGTCTCCTCTTTTTTTTTTTTTTTTTTTTGGGTCAAAAAAAAAAAGGGCTAATCAGCCAGGATGACTTGATTAGAAGAGAAAATGAGAAATTGACGAATCATTTTCCTAGATATTGGTTGAAATAAATTAAAAGAAAAAGAAATTTGTATCTTTTTTGCGAATGGTGAAAAACCGTTTAGTTGGAGTTAAGATAAGTTGGAGTTAAGATAAGTTGGAAGTGAAAAAGTACCATTTAGTTGGAGGTCAAAATTTATATTGGATATAAATTTTGTTGTATTTTCAGTAAAGGGAAAAAATTGAAGTGAAAAAGTATCATTTAGTTGGAGTTAAGATAAGTTACCGAACATGAAAATCAAAAAAAATTGGTTAACTCAATTTTTTAACATCCAAACAGAACCATTGTTTTTCTTCAACTTTTTAACTCAAACTTTTTTACCAAACAACCAACTCAAACTAAACTTTTTATTTCAAACTTTTTACCAAACACTTAACTTTTAAACTAAACTTATTTTAATTCAAACTAAACTAAAATATTTCAACTCAAACTATCACACCAAACTCCCCCTTAGAGAAGTTAGAATTATTACAGGCAGTTAGGAAGAAGAAAAAAGAAACCAAAACGGAAATATTAAAATGATAAACTTACAGGTCAAGCAGAGTGTGGAACCGTGACCCGGAGAGAGGGAGAGTAGAGAGAGAGAGAGAGAGAGATGGGAGGACTGCAAGAATGAAGAAGAAGAAAGATTTGCAATTGCCAACGCACCAGAAGATTTGTCTTGAAGCCACCTGTAGTCGCAAATGACGCGGCATTCGGAGTGATGTCATCCGACGTAAGATTTTTCGTCGTTCTATGTAAATGGTTTAAGATCTCTCTTTTTTTTTTTTTTTTGAGAGGGGGGTGTGCAGGGGTAAAATTGAATCTTTTACGTATTTAAGTAAAAAATGAACCACTATTCCAAATATAATCTCTGTTCTAATTGTTTTTTTATTTTTATTTTTTTAATTTAATTTTTAAACAAAAAGACCAAAAGCTCCTTTAGCTATTTTTAATTTAAAAAAAAAAAGCGTAGAAGATCGGGTGCCAAAGAGAAGTCAAAAGGCAGTCAAATACCTACCTCCCCTCCCCTTGCCTTCTCTGTCTCTCATCCCACAAGCTCCCTGACCGAAAAAAGAAGCCCCCCCCCACCCACAAAAGCTCCTCGCTGAAAAAAGAAGCCCCCTTTACTGCTCCCTCGCCGAAAAAGAAAGCCCCCCCACTGAAGTTCCCTCGCCGAAAAAGAAGCCCCCCCCTTCCCCACTAAAGCTCCCTCGCTGAAAAACCCACTCCCTTGCTGAAAAAGAAGCGCCCCCACTGAAGCTCCCTCGCCGAAAAGAAGCCCCCCCCCCCCCCCAACAATTCTAACTTGGTATAGATTATATAATGGGTTGTTGATTATATAACTTGGTACGAAAATTCTACTTCCTGATGAGTTGAATAACTTACACAACATATATAAAAGAATGTCGCTTTAACTTAAATCTTGGAAGAAATCAAATCATGATAACTGGTATATTTTGAAGAACCTATTGGTAAAGCCACACTAAATCCAGTAGCCAAATTCCAACTTTCACCGATAAACAACATTACTTGAATTTGAAAGGAGTTAATAGGATTTGCCATAACTTGACAAACCTTGTGAATTGCTGATCTTCCAATTTCTTTAGTCATTAATGATTTCATTCACATGCCATATGAAAATTGATAAATAACAAACAAACAAACCCAAAAAAAAAAAAATGTGTACTTTGTTGGTTTTCCTAACCGGCATGACCGGTTAGGCCAGTCATGTCGGTCAGGAAAACTAGCAAAGTGTACTTTGGGTTTTCCTGACCGGCATGACCGGTCAGGCCAGTAATACCGATCAGGAAAATCAACAAAGTGTTTACTTTGGTGTAGTGATCGAAAAAAAGAAGAAGAAGAAGAAGAAGAACACCCCGGTCAGGAAAACCAGCAAAGTGTTTACTTTGGTGTGGTTATCGGAAAAAAAAAAAAAAAAAAAAAGAACACCCTAGTTAGGAAAAAAATATTCCTGACCGGCATGACCGGTCAGGCTGGTCAAGTCAGTCATGTAGGTCAGGAAAACCAGTAAAATGTTTACTTTGGTGTGGTGATCGAAAAAAAAAAAAAGAAAAAGAATACCCCGATCAGGATAAAAATATTCCTGACCGTCAAGACCGGCCATGCCAATCATGCCAGTCAAGAAAACCAGCAAAGTATTTACTTTGGTGTGGTGATTGAAAAAAATAAAAGAACACCTCAGTTAGGATAAAAATATTCCTGACCGACATGATTGGTCAAGCCAGTCACGCCGGTCAGGAAAACTAGCAAAGTGTTTATTTTGGTATGGTGATCGAAAAAAGAAAGAAGAACAACCCGGTCAAAAAAAAAAAAAAATCCTAACTGGTCGATCATGCCGGCTAGGAAAACCAGCAAAGTGTTTACTCTGGTGTAGTGATTGAAAAAAAAAAAAAAAAAGAAGAAGAACACCCCGGTCAGGAAAAAAATATTCCTGATCGGCATGACCGGTCAGGCTGGTTATGTCAGTCAAGAAAACTAGCAAAGTGTTTACTTTGGTGTGGTGATCAAAAACAAAATAAGAACACCCCGGTCAGAAAAAAAAAATTTTCTAACCGACCGGTCATGCCCGTCAGGAAAACCAGTAAAGTGTTTACTTTGGTGTAGTGATGGAAAAAAAAGAAGAACAACCTGGTCATGATAAAAATATTCCTGACCAGCATGACCGGTTAGGCCAGTCAGGAAAACTAGCAAAGTATTTACTTTGATATGGTGATCGAAAAAAAAAAAAAAAAAACACCCCGATCAGGATAAAAATATTCCTGATTGGCAAGACCGGTCAAGCTGATCATGCCAGTCAAGAAAAACCAGCAAAATGTTTACTTTGGTGTGGTGATCGAAAAAAAAAAAAAAAAAAAAGAACACCCCGATCAATATAAAAATATTCCTGACCGGCATGACTGGTCAAGCTGGTTATGCCGGTCAGGAAAACTAGCAAAGTGTTTACTTTGGTGTGGTAATCGGAAAAAAAAAAAAAAAAAAAAAAAAAAGAACATTCCAATCAGGAAAAAAATATTCCTGACCAGCATGACCGGTCAGGCCAGTCATGCCAGTCAGGAAAATCAGCAAAGTGTTTACTTTGGTGTGATGATCGAAAAAACAAAGAAGAATATCGGTCAGGATAAAAATATTCCTGACCGGCGTGACCGGTCAGACCTGTCATGCCGGTCAGGAAAACCAAAAAACGCAAAATATAGGAAACAAATGATATTTTAACTAATTTTTTAGAATTTCGGTTATTTATTAAAAAACTTGTTAAATGGTCTTTTTTTTTAAATTTACGAAAAATGGTCGTTTGTTTTGTTTTATTGTTGATTGACTAATAATCAATCAGTGATTGACTTTCAAATTAGTGATTAGCACCATTTAATATTATTATAATTTTGTTAGTGTTATCAAAAAGTTATGAAGTCATAAGTAATATTTTCAATTTATACTACATCATAGTTTTCGCAGTTATCCAGACCAGGTAACTTGTTTTCCCGGACTAGTTGTCGGTTTTGCCGGTCATAACACTCAAGTGATATAACGATTATTCAAACGGGCCATACCGGCCTGAGCGGTCAGGTGAGTCCGGTATTTATTTATATGAAATGTTTGTTGGTCTTTCAGGTTATGACACCAAAGTGTTTTTGTAATCTTTATCATAGTTTTCACAATTATCCAGACCAGGTAACTTTTTTTCTCGGACTAATTATCGATTTTGCCGGGCATGACACCCAAGTGACATAACGATTATTCAAACGGGCCATATCGACCTGAGCGGTTAGATAGGTCTGGTATTTATTTATATGGAATGTTTGTCGGTCTTTCAGGTCATGACACTAAAGTGTTTTTGCAATCTTTATCATAGTTTTCACAGTTATCCAGACCAGGTAACTTTTTTTCCCGGATCAGTTGTCGGTTTTGCTGGTCATAACACCTAAGTGATATAACGATTATTCAAACGGGCCATATCGGCCTGAGCGGTCAGGTTGGTCCGGTATTTATTTATATGGAATGTCTGTCGGTCTTTCAGGTCATGACACCAAAGTGTTTTTGCAATATTTATCATAGTTTTCGCAGTTATCCAGACCATGTAACTTTTTTTCCCAGACTAGTTGTCGGTTTTGCCGGTCATGACACCCAAGTGATATAATGATCATTCAAACGGGCCATACCGGCCTGAGCAGTCAAGTGGGTCCGATATTTATTTATATGGAATGTTTGTCAGTCATTCTGCACAATTCATATGACCCGTCATCTTTCTCTTTTCATTCTCCATCATATTGAAAATAAATGACAATCTAACTCATTTTCCTTTAAAATAAAAATAATAAAAACAAAAAAGATTGTTATGAAAGAATTAAAAAAAAAAAAAAAGTTAATGAAAAATTGAATACTAGTTCAAAACTACCAGACCGTCCCTAAAACAATTTGACCGGTCATGCCGGTTAGGAAAACCAAAAAAAAAAAAAAAAAAACAAAGTACTACTTTGGTATGGTAATCGAAAAAATAAAGAAGATCACCCCGGTCTGGATAAAAATATTCCTGACCAGCATGACTGGTCAGGTCAGTCATGCCGGTTAGGAAAACCATAAAAACCAAAAAAAGTGTTTATTTTGGTGTGGTCATCGAAAAAATAAATAAGATCACCTGGGTTAGGATAAAAGTATTCCTCACCAGCATAACCGGCCATGCCAGTCATGCCGGTCAAGAAAACTAGAAAAAAAAAAAAAAAAAAAGCAAAGTATTACTTTGTTGTGGTGGTCGAAAATACAAAGAAAATCATCCCGGTCCAGAGAAAAATATTTTTGACCGGTCATGCCAGTCAAGTTGGTCAGGAAAACTAGAAAAATATTTACTTTGGTATGGTCATTAGAAAAAACAAAGAACACATCGGTCGGGAGAAAAATATTCCTGACCGGCATGACCGGTTAGGAATAAAAATATTCCTGATCGCCATGATTGGCCAGGCCGGTCAGGAAAACCAGAAAAATGTATACAAAAGATATGGTTATTGAAGAAATAAAGAACACAACGGTCTGAAGAAAAATATTTCTGACTGGCATGACTGGTCAGGCCAGTCAGGAAAACCATAAAATTGTGTACTTTTGATGTGGGCATCGAAAAAACAAAGAACACACCGGTCCGAAGAAAAATATTCCTGACCGGCATGACCGGTCAGGCCGGTTAGGAAAACCAGAAAAGTGTTTACTTTGGTATGGTCATCGAAAAAACAAAGAAGAGCACCTCGGTCCGGAGAAAAATATTCCTAACCGATCAGGTTGGTCCGGCCGGTCAGGTCGGTCCGACCAGTTAGGTCGGTCAGGTCACTGTACTGTATTTATGACGGGATTTGCAAATTTACTGATTTTACAAGCCAAAAATTAGTGCAAAATAGGTTGAATCATTGTTGTTTTTCTAAATTAAGCTCCCAAATCATGAATGCCTAACCCTTGAACAATTTCGAAAATGATTTCAACAAAAAAATTTGAGAGTTTGAGATGAACTTACTAAAATTTTAGAGATTTTACAAACTTTTAGTACCTTTTCTCCTCTCCTTGTGGCTGAAAATCGATGTCCGGAATGTGAAAACGATGTAAGATATTAACCCAAATATAAGGATGGTAGTTTTGAGGGGGATGATGGAGATGAAAAATGATAGTAGTTTTGAGGGGGTGAAGGAGATGAAAGGGCCGATGAAAGAAAAAAGTGGGTTTTTTCAGTTCTTTTTTTTTTTTTTTTTTTTTGGTAAGGGAATATAGTCATTCAGGATCCTTTTTATCCCATATTTCCTTTATTTTTATTTTTTACTTGTAAAGGGTATTTTGGAGAAAACAAAATATTCATTAATACATGAGGTTAGCCTTGCAATGGTTTCTCTTTGAGGTCTAGTGTTGCAACTGGATACCCGCTTTAATACCATATTTGCAAAGCCCCCGGGTAAATTTAGGGTATGTTTGGTTGGACAGAGAGATAGAGGGATGGATAGACAGAGAGTAGGGATTGCAACAGAGCAGAACAGGGTCGGGAGATGCTTTCCCATTCCCATCCTAGCCCTAAAGTCATCCTCATTTGAACCCCTATCCCTGCTTAAATAGAAGCGCGGTTGGGGACT
Organism: Ficus microcarpa; assembly: GCA_025413485.1. Taxonomy (NCBI): domain Eukaryota; kingdom Viridiplantae; phylum Streptophyta; class Magnoliopsida; order Rosales; family Moraceae; genus Ficus; species Ficus microcarpa. The sequence goes on along the minus strand of CM046377.1, from coordinate 42,486,599 downwards.
GAGATTCGTCATCGGAGGGACTTTTCCATACTCGTCGTATTCTCTATCTATTATGAATATATATATATATATATATATATATGTATTAAAATACAACAAAGTAAAAAACAAATAATAAATGAGAAGTGCATCATTAAATTTAGTTCAAAACTAAACATTTCATAAACAAACCAAATTCTTAACATGTGTAAATGAAATTTTAACTACAAAATCGTTAAAAGTTCATCAAAACATTATAGACTGTGAAAACTACTCTTTTATAAAACACTTGAGCTAAAAATTTTTTTGAAACCATAAAAAATAAACATAAATTTTTTTTATTTTTTTTATCTATTCCTTATAGCTTCAATCTTCATTTTATGGATATACGTAATTTTAAAAATAATTTTTATAGTATTGTATATTGTATATTGTATATTTATAAATATTTGAAATCATACATATATATATATATGAAATGTATTGTTGGGAATTCCCTTAAAAGTGAAAGATATTTTATTTGTATTTCATTTGTTTTTGAACTGATTAATAATATATTTGAGGTTTTTTTATTACATATTTACTATATTGTCCTTATAGATTTACATGTTAAAGTAAATGTAAGTAAATATGACTCATTGACTACTTAATGTTTAAATTGTTAGGATATTACATGCAATGGATTTTTTTATGCGAGAAGATATTTCTAAAATAAATAGCTTAAATCTATAGTCCATAGTCTATAGGGTTAGAGTGAGCATCTAATTCATATGAAGATTATTATGTTGTCTATAGCCAATTAAAGAGATGGTTTATCTTGACCATCTAGAACGAGTCGACTCTCAAATAGAGACACAGATATATTGCCTAGTGGTAGTGATATATAGGACTAAACCAAAGTGCAATTAATCTATAAGTCCGCTTAATTAGATTAATTTATTTTTGACGTTCATTATTCAATAACCTTAATCCTGAGTAAGTAAATGACTTTATGTTTATAACTTGTGTACTTTGATATTCCAAAGGCTAAAATGACTCAGGGTAGTAAGATATTAGACTAGTTCGTTGGGTACATAACTTATATTCGATGTGAGCTGTGCTTATAGATATGAAATCATAGCTCCCATAAAGAGTAAAGGTTATCCTCTTAATGACATTATACAGGATGTAAAAACGGACAAGGCCTTGGGTCATTTGCTGGGCAAATGACTAATTATTCACTTTAGGTGAATAATCATTTTCCTATTAGATGTATAATAGATTTTTTAAATAACATGATCAAATGATTGAACAGACTTCGATTTTAAGTTAATCATGGATATCATATGAGGGTGTTGCATATATGACAAGGTCATTGGACTATGAGTACATACTGGCCTACGTAATACAATATATATTTGCGAGTGCAGTTTCAAGTTTATAATGATGTGACTCTGAAACTAATAATTATGTAATTAATTTATTTGATATAAAATAATTAATTACATAGATTATTGATACCCATATTATATATGTCCAATTGGTCCACTTACAAGCTCAATATAATTCCTTAACGGATGGTAATCAATTGGGATATTCATTATAGTTTTAATTATTGGACTTAGTGAAGAGAAAAATCCAAAACACCTCTCACAAGATTTAGGCGTTTTTTCTGCTAAGGGTGGTATGAGAATTTTGTTTCATTTAATTAATTGGATAAATATTTATTTGAATATAAGATTTGAAATTTGAATTAATTATATTTATCTTTTGTAATAAATATGAAATTAATTTAAATTAAGAGATATAGATAAATTAATTATTTAGATAATTAAATTAAATATCTAAATAATCTTATTTAAATAAATATTTTAAATATGGTAATTATTTTATTTAGATTTGAAATTAAAACAAAATTTTATCATAGTCTACCTTATATAGGCATTTTTTATGAGGATAAGAGAATGAAAAGATTTTCTCATTATTGATATTATTTAGATAATTATTACGTGATTATTTAATTCAAATTAAGTTGCTATGATTTTATTTTAAATTTAAATTTAAATTTAAATTTAAATTAGAGTTATGGAACATTATCCATGAGAATAAAATCATAAGATAATTGGAGATAAAAAATTTCAATCAAATTTTGAATCTCCTAATCCTATTCGAATTCAAATTCCACCCAGTCTATTCACTATAAATAATACCTTAGGAGTTCATATTTTATTTAAACTACAGACTTTAAGGTGAGCGAGCTTATTATTATTTTCTCATTTTAATAATAATAAGCTGTAAGAGTTCTTAGTGATTGGAAGGAGAAAATCGAGCATGAATTCCGATCGAGAGACCGAATGCCCACATATTCTACCGTTTGGGAATTGGAGAATAGTAACAAAGACTAGTTAGTTGAAACTCTCTTTGATCACATCCTCGGGCATTTTTGTTGTCTTCTTTAAGGTACGTATATTGTAGAATAATTTATTGTATATAACAATATGAGTTAGCATGATTTTAAGAAAAAATTTTAAAAATTCCACTGCGTAAATTACCTCTTTTTCCTACATGTATGGCATATGGCAACCGGATATATCCGGCATAAACTAGGATACAACTCAGAGGGAAGGAGTAGGGAACTTCGCAATTGTCGGTTGCCGCCATTGTTGTTGTTCGCCCCACAATCGTTGCCTTCAGAGCTCTCCCCCTCTCCCGTCTCCTCCACAAGAGACGTGGAAGAAGAAGCAGACCTTCAGAGCTCTCCCCACCTCCCATTTCCTCCACAACCTCCCATTTCCTCCACAAGAGATGTGGAAGAAGAAGCAGACCCTTAGAGCTCTCCCCACCTTTCGTCTCCTCCACAAGAGACGTAGAAGAAGAAGTAGACGACGGCGGCAAAGAAGAAGCTCCCAGTAGTAACTGCAAAGGCCATGCTGGACCAGGCAAAAGGCAAGGATGGGACGGCTACAATTGGCTCCGATTTGCCATGGCCAATCACACAATCTACTGCAATCGAATTCCATGGAGTCTTCTTAGGAAGGATCTAGAGTTGGTTCTGGAGAATGGTGGAGCGATGTGTGGCTTGAAGGAGATATGAAGACGTTGGTGGAGATTATTGTGTAAGATTTTTTCTGTTTCAGGAGATTTTTTCCGTTTCCGGATTTTCCGAACGGATTTTCTGAAAATCTCGATAACAACCGAAACACACCCATTATGTGGTCCATATTCATTCTATCCATTTTGGAATGTTCGTAAATGTTCCGAGATTCTCGCCCACTAAATGTGTACGTTTGAAATTGATTTTTTGATGGAAAGAATCTATAAAAAGGGGATGTAGCAATTCGGTTTTGGGTACCCTAAGCCTGCTTTCTCATTCAGAATCGGAATACACCATCAGTCGAGAGAGAGTGAGGCCTTAGAAGAACCAAAAACCCAAAAGAAACACTTTTCCATAACCTTGAGTGTTGAAAATCGGCAATGGCGGGAAGTATGTATTTTGGTCCAATTTTTATTCCGCATTGATCTAATTGCTATTTAGGATTATTAAGAGCATGTTTAGATCATTAAGAAAATTCTAACAATTGGTATCAGAGCCATTCTTGCCTCTGCCTTGTCGTTTTTACCGTGTTTCAGTTCGAAATTTTTTTTGAGATTTCAAGTTTGAATTTTGGACGTTTTTGATGTGAAGTATTGTTAAGAATCATTAAGATATTAGATTTCTAGCATTTCTGTGATTTGAAACATAAATTTTGGACGTCAGAATGATGAGAAACCATCGAGGTTTTCTATTCGGGTCATAAACAGGTCGGGTCGACCCGGCTAGAGGTTGAAGACAACAAAAACGACATGTCGTTTTTGTCATGCAGGATTGCTGCCGTTTGGTAAAGACGACAAGTCGTTTTATAAAGCTAAAAACGACATGTCGTTTTTGTTGGTAGATGAAACTTCAACATTGAGAAACGACGTGTCATTTTTGTGAGGAAAATTTTTGTGTTTAAATTATTTATTTTAGTTATTTTGTATGTATAATTTCAATATTTATTATGCATATAATATTGAGTTAAATAATTTTACACAAAAGTTAATTTTAAAGGTTCTTTATGAATTTAATTATGATACTATTATGTGTTTATATTATTTTGTTATTTGTGTGCATAATTTATTGTTTTGTTATACATGCAAAATTAAGTTAAATAATATTAGTACATTATTGTTCCATTTGAGTGTGTAAATATTACTTATGGTTTTATATAATTATATGAACATTCATTGTAAATGATTTAATATTGAGTGATCCATAGAATTTTAATTAATTAGAGAGTAGCCACAGCATCTTTAATTAATTGAAATTATATATTAAGTCTTTTAGGATCACATTATAACATTAGTTGTAATTAATCATACGTAATATGATAGATTTTATCTCATAGGAATTTTTATTATATTTGTATGATTAATTATGATAGAATGTCAAATTATATTTCCTAACTTACCCACAAGAATTAGGAAAATGAATATAATTTGATAGTTTTATCATAAAGTTATAAATGAATCTAATTGAGTAGGACTTTAGCCTACAGGCAAGTTTTATGTCACTAGATTCATATTTTGATATATGATTTACATTGGTAAATTATGATTTATGTTTATTAGTCTCAAATTATAAGCGTGTGAATTTTATTTATGCAGTTATGCAACCTGCGAACTTTTCTGATATTAAGTGTGATATTCCTGAACTAAAGGGTGATAACTATAAGGTGTGGAAGGAGAGAATTCTTCTTCATTTAGGGTGGATGGATATTGATTATGCTATTAGGAAAGACGAATCACCTCCTATCAATGAGACTAGCATTCCAGATGAAGTTGATCGATATGAAAAGTGGGAGCGATCTAATCGCCTCTCAGTTATGTTCATAAAGACTAAAATTTCTGCTGGTATTCGTGGTTCTGTCGAACAGCATGACAAAGTCAAGCCACTACTGAAAGCTATTGATGAGCAGTTTGAGTCTTCGGACAAAGCACTTGCTAGCACCTTAATTATGAAGTTTTCATCCATGAGGCTCACTACTGTCAAAGGTATGCGTGAACACATCATGCACATGAGGGATATTGCGGCTCAATTGAAGATACTTGAGGTTGATATGTCTGAGTCTTTCCTTGTGCACTATATTTTGAACACTCTTCCACTTCAATATGGACCCTTCAAGATATCCTATAACACGCATAAGGATAAATGGTTAATTAATGAGCTTCTGGCCATGTGTGTTCAAGAAGAAGGGAGATTGATAATGAAAATGAGTGAAAGTGCATTAATGGCAGCGCAAGAAAAAGATGAAAACCAAGCCAAAAAAAAAGGGAAAGGTAAAATACCGCCTTAAGGTGGAATTAAGAAGGAATCTAAGTGTTTTTTTTGCAAGAAGAAAGGGCAGATGAAGAAAGATTGCACTAAATTCCAGAAATGGCTTGAAAAGAAAGGTAAACCAATCTCATTTGTATGTTATGAATATAATATGGTTGATGTTATTTATAACACATGGTGGATTGATTATGGTTCTATAATCCATATTTCGAATACCTTGCAGGGTATGTGAAATCTAAGGAAGCCAATGGAAAGTGAGCAGTGCATTTATTCAGGAAACAAGATGCGCTTACATGTGGAGGCTGTTGGAACATGCACTTTAGTTTTAAGTAGTGGTTTTATTTTGAATCTAGAAAAGACATTTTATATTCCAAGTTTCTCTAGGAATTTGATTTCAGTTTCAAGACTTGTACCTTTAGGTTATTCCTTTAATTTTTGTAAGACATCTTTCAGTTTATTTTATAAATCTGATCTTGTTGGGAATGGTACATTGTCTGATGGTCTTTTCTCTATTAATTTGCAAAATAATACTACTTATGATGCTATACATGTTCACACTGGTATGAAACGATGTGTTATAAATGAAGAATTATCTATGTTGTGGCACTAGAGATTGGGACATATCTCCATACAGAGAATTAAGAGATTAGTAAATGATGGAGTACTTAGTACTATAGATTTTACTGATTTCGACATTTGTGTAGATTGTATTAACAGAAAGCAGACTAACAAGTCTAAGAAAGGTACAAAGAGGAGTTCGGACTTATTAGAAATCATATATTCAGATATTTGTTGTTCAGACATGGACATAAGTGGTCCGAAATATTTCATCTCTTTCATAGATGATTACTCACGATATATGTATATCTACTTGCTTCATAACAAGAACAAAGCATTGAACGCCTTTAAAGTTTTCAAGGCTGAAGTAGAGAAACAATGTGGAAAGCAAATTAAGATCGTGAGAACGGATAGAGGTGGAGAATACTATGGTAGATACACTGAGGATGGACAAGCACCTGGTCCATTTGCGAAGTTTCTTCAAGAGCATGGGATAGTTGCCCAATACACTATGCCTGGTTCTCTGGACCAAAATGGTGTAGCAGAAAGAAGAAACCAAACTTTGATGGATATGGTGAGGAGTATGCGAAGTAACTCCAAACTTCCTGAATCTTTGTGGATTGAAGCTCTTAAAATAGCAGTGTATATATTAAACCGAGTTCCAACCAAGGTTGTCCCAAAGACGCCATTTGAACTTTGGAAAGGTTGGAAACCGAGTTTGCGACATATACGCGTTTGGGGATGTCCGTCTGAAATAATAATCTACAACCCACAAGAAAAGAAACTGGATCCAAAGACCATTAGTGGGTATTTCATTGGATATGCTGAAAGGTCTAAAGGATATAGATTCTATTGTCCATCTCATTCCACTAGGATTGTGGAGTTAAGAAATGCGAAGTTTCTTGAGAATGACTTGATTAGTGGGAGTGATCGATTCAAAGATATTATTTCTGAAAGGAATCATATTGATGCTCAACCTTCCACTTCAAGTTACAGATTGATTGTCATTCACAACACCCCTCAAGCTCAAACATGTGTTGGACAACCAATCGTTGAAGTTCCACAAGTCGCTAATGACAATCTAGTAGATCAAGATGTTCAAGAATTGCCAGAAATTATTGAACAACCAGTTGAACAACATGATCCTTTGGAAAATGTTGATACAGCTTTAAGGAGATCTGCTAGAGTAAAAAATTAGCGATACCTAGTGATTATGTTGTGTATCTAGAAAAATCGAACTATAACATTGGAGCCGAAAATGATCCTGAAACGTTTTCACAAGCCATGAGTTGTAAAGAATCAAACTTATGGTTTGATGCTACGAAAGATGAGATGAATTTTATGGCATATAATGCAGTCTGGGATCTTGTTGAGTTGCCTAATGGTGCAAAAGCCATTGGATGCAAATGGGTTTTCAAAACAAAGAAAGACTCATTAGGCAACATTGAGAGATATAAAGCAAGACTCGTTGCTAAAGGATTCACTTAAACGGAAGAAATCGACTACAAGGAGACCTTCTCCCCTGTATCTAAGAAAGATTCTCTTCGTATCATTCTAGCATTAGTTGCATATTTTGACTTAGAGTTGCAACAAATGGATGTGAAAACAGCTTTTCTCAATGGAGAACTAGAGGAAGAGGTTTACATGAAACAACCAGATGGATTTTCCTCTAGTGGTGGTGAGAATTTGGTGTGCAAGTTTAAGAAATCCATATATGGATTGAAACAAGCTTCCTGTCAGTGGTATTTAAAGTTTCATGATGTTATCTCTTCATTTGGATTTGTAGAGAACATTATGGATCAATGTATATACCAGAAGTTCAGTGGGAGTAAGATTTGTTTCCTTATTCTATATGTGGATGACATTTTAGTTGCATCAAATGATAAGGGTTTGTTATATAAAGTGAAACAATTTCTCTCTGACAACTTTGAAATGAACGATATGGGTGATGCGTCTTATGTCATTGGCATTAAGATACATAGAGACCGAATTCAAGGAATTCTGGGTCTATCTCAAGAGACCTATATCAACAAAGTTTTAGAGAGATTTCGGATGAAAGATTGTTCACCAAGTATAGCTCCCATTATGAAGGGTGATAGGTTCAATTTGAATCAGTGCCCAAAAAACAATCTTGAAAGGGAACAAATGAAAACCATTCCTTATGCTTCTGCCGTTAGAAGCCTAATGTATGCTCAGATTTGCATAAGACCTGACATTGCATTTGCTATTAGGATGTTAGGAAGATATCAGAGTAATCCAGGTATAGACCATTGGAGAGCTGCAAAGAAAGTGATGAGTTACCTTCAAGGGACCAAAGATTACATGCTTATATACAGACGGACTGATAATCTGAAAGTGATTGGCTACTCTGATTCAGACTATGCTGGCAGCATTGATTCACGAAAGTCGACTTCAGGATATGTTTCTATGCTAGTCAGTGGAGCTGTATCTTGGAGAAGCGTAAAGCAGACTTTAACTGCTACTTCCACTATAGAGGCTGAGTTCGTATCTTGTTTTGAGACTACCTTACATGGTATATGGATGAAGAGTTTCATTTCTGGACTTAGAGTTATGGATTCGATTTCTAGACCATTGAGGATATATTGTGATAATTCAGCTACTGTTTTTATGGCTAAGAATAATAAAAGTGGTAGTCAAAGCAAGCACATCGACATCAAGTATTTAGCCATAAGAGAACGTGTTAAAGATAATACAGTGGTTATTGAACACATTAGCACTGAATTAATGATTGCTGATCCTTTGACTAAAGGCATGCCACCATTAAAATTTAAGGATCATGTAGATAGAATGGGACTTGGTTCCTTTATGTGATTTTCGTTGTAAGAACGATGCTAGTCAATGAAACTCTATTTGTGATGTTTTCTCATTTGGTTTTTGTGCACATATTCATTTATTTATTTTGAGAAATATCAATAAAGTTTGTACCAAGAATAAACATAGGGTTTCTTCATTAAGATATATGGGCTATTATTAAGAAACATGATACATGGAAGATAATACTCACTTTTTAGAGAACATATGGCTATGATTCATGTATTTTGTTTCTTATTATGGTGAATGATAAAGTGTATGGACAAAGTGGGAGAATGTTAGATTTTTTCCGTTTCCGGATTTTCTGAACGGATTTTCTGAAAATCTCGATAACAACCGAAACACACTCATTTTGTGGTCCATATTCATTCTACCCGTTTTGGAATGTTCGTAACTGTTCCGAGATTCTCGCCCACTAAATCTATACGTCTGAAATTGATTCTTTGATGGAAAGAATCTATAAAAAGGGGACGTAGCAATTCAGTTTTGGGTACCCTAAGCCTGCTTTCTCATTCAGAATCAGAATACACCATCAGTCGAGAGAGAGTGAGAGTTTAGAAGAACCAAAAACCCAAAAGAAACACTTATCCATAACCTTGAGTGTTGAAAACCGGCAATGGCGGGAGGTATGTATTTTGATCCAATTTTTATTCCACATTGATCTAATTACTATTTAGGATTATTAAGAGCATGTTTAGATCATTAAGAAAATTCTAACATATTGTGCAGAGAAGAAAGGTTAAATGTAAGGAAGTTTAGAGGCACGTCAGTCACATAAACTCCAAAATTTTATCACACAAACACACACACTCTCTCTCCCCCTCCTTCCCCCCGACAACCTCCCATTCTTGGTTGTGTCCCATATGATAGTGGTTGTATCCCAGCACAACATAACTCTCTGTCTCCCTCTCATCGGTGCCATCCATTTTGCATCCAACGGCCACTGATGAATTGCTGCACATACACCACTGCCATATGTGAGAGTCAGCTTATAAATATATCAGGACAGGAGCGGCTCATTGGCGGGGAGGGCAGTGCTTTCGCCTCCCCACCCCGCTAATCGTCGGAAATAAGATTTATCACATCCCCGAACTTTGTCCCTCATATGCGGGGAATATTGTCATCCCATGGAGAGTGGTGGAGGGACAAACCTAATCCCTTATTTGGTTGAAAGGAAGAGAAGAGACGGAGGAGAAGTGGAGTGATGTTGTCTCCCTCCAAACCTATTAAATTGAATCCTTCTAATAGTGGACCATTTATATGCTCCATTTCAAGGGAAAATCAACTGAACATTATAAATTTAAAGATCATTACATCAACATAACACAAAAATTTGACATTAGATCAATATTATACAAAAATAAAACCAAAATTTATATTATATTGATTCAGAGAACGAAATTATGTTATGTCGGTCAAAAGATGAAAAAAAAGAAATGAGGCTAATTAATTAATTTTCTCCTATTTTTTTTCAACTGACCACAGGTCAATAACATACACTAACTTGAATGGATCATTTAAATGAAACTGTCCAAATCGCCTAAAATGTTTGCCTGAAGCGGGTTACTCATCTTGAATGTTGTTTTAAGTGAGTAACACCAGATGACACATTTATATTAGGGTCATGCTCCCTAAGTTGGATTAATGGCACACATTTAGTGTTGTTGCTGAGGTAAAGTTGACATTTACACTATTTTATTTAATTTCTTATTGTATATATTCACATTTTGTTATTCCTTTTAAAAAACTGATGGAAGGATCAAATTTGCATGTATTTTCAAAATTTAAATGGGAATGGATGTTACATTTTAAAATATGAAAGACACACCGCTGCAGGCAAAAAGATCATAGAAAAAAATTTTGATTTTACCCAAAAAAAAAAAAAAGAAAAAGAAAATTTGAAAATGATTGGACAGGAAAATATATATATATATATATCTTGTTTACAAATTTTTACGAATTATATAAATAGGCAACCAAATACTGTCACATATCAGTTATACCCCCCAAATACACAGACCACTACAAGGCTGATTTATTGTCCTTTACAACTCATTCACTTGTAAAGCCTTAAATTGGCGACGGAAGGGGATGTTTGAGGTTGTAGGAGCCGCAAGGCCCAAGTTCGATCATTGATCGATACAAAAAAATTGTAATATATTAGTTAATATAAGAGTAGTGTTTATGAGGTGTTTACATAAAAATAAAAAATAAAAAATAAAACTCATTCACTTATACGAATTTATAGTTTTTGATCACCTTACTACTACTCCTGTTGTCATTTTAGTAAATTCGTCATTGCGTCTCCTTTTAGCTTCTTCTTTGAAATAATTTTTGGTCAATGAAAGTTGGAGAAGCTTTGCTCTTTTTTTTTTTTTTTTTTTTTTTTTGGGAAGGAAGAGCTTTGCTTTTATGTATTAGTGGATTTGAGTAAGTGTCTTACTACTTGCACACAACATGCACACTGTACAATGTTAAATGGCAAGTTTACTTGATGCAAAGTGTTCTCATAACCAGCCCACACATCTTGTTCGTCCAATTAAATTCTAATCTGGATTTAATTTGAACGAGGAGATGAGACAAAAAATAAATTTTTTAATAAGAAGAGATATCAATGATATCTTCACACTCCTCCGAACGTTATTTTTGAGATTATGAATGAGATGGTAAGAATCTTGATTTTAGATATTTGATTACTAACAATCCTCATATTTAGGGTTAGTTTGGTAAATGAGTTTGAGTTGAAAATTTTAAATTTTAATAATAATTTTTATTGACTTTTTAGAAAAGATAAAAAACTTTTTCATAAAAGATAAAAACTTTTTTAGAAAAAGATAAAAAAAATACGGTTTATCTTAAGTTGAACTTAAGCACCAAACTAACCCTTAAAAGCAAGCTGCAAAGATTTTTTTTTTTTTTTTTTTAACCAAAAACTAAGGCTTCATCTGATGAAACGATTTGAGTTGAAATTTTTAAATTTGAGTTGGTTGACTTTTTAAAAACTAATTATAATTTTTGTTGACTTTTCAAAAAAAGACAAAATCTAATATGAAAAATTTGAATTTAAACTCATTCACCAAACGAGACATAAATATTGTGTGTCATTAATCCAACTTAGGGAGCTATATCTCAGCAAGAAAAAACTTAGGGAGCGATAACAACAAAGTTTTTAGATAATATTTTCTTCTTTTACCATCTAACTGAGTAAGTTATTCGTTTAGTCTTCAAAATTTTAAATATGTACAACTTTCATCCATATATATATATATTTTTTCATAACTTGAATGATCATAAACTATTAAATTAGTGTTATAATAGTCATTTTCGTTAATTTTTAAACGAAATCCATTAATAATTTAATCATAAAATGATATTCATTAACGAATCGATTTAAAAATTAACAGAAAAAACTATTGTAATAACATTTTTTAATAATTTAAAATCATTCATGCTACGGAAAAAAAAAAAAAAAAAAGGACAAAAATTACATAACTTAAAAATTTAAAAACTAACCTAACAAATTATCTATCATCCCACCACTATTAATAACGAGATGATACAACTTTCTCTTTTTTTTTCCGCCATTTTTTTTTTTTTTTTGGTTGAATGGCGACATAATACAACTTGTACTTTGGAGGAAAATGTATGTAACTAAACGAATGTACTTCAAAAAAGAAAAACAAAACAACACTCTGAGCCAAGGCTGTTCCCTATCTCTCCATAGCATTGTACTTTGTCACAATTTAACATGCGGTCCCGTACGAGTACCACAGAGAGGTTCTCTCTACCAGAACCTAGAAGTGCTATGAGGCATGGCACAACAGGAGTAGGAGGTACTCGCAATCACTTTTTATCTATTCAAACTTAAAAAAAAAGTCATAGGTATTCCACTGTACTCTGTGAGATGGGTGTAGCTGACCACATTTTTTTTTTTTTTATTGGATTTGGACCAATGAGTCTTCTAGAAGAATCAACATGCCCGAGAGCTCAGTTTTCTCTAGGTTTTGAAGATGTGTAAAAACCTTCTCATCAACTTGTTTTTTCATTTTGGCCAACTATTGGCTCAGTTTGTACGGTGTGTCCCGTTTAGAAAAGAAAAATTTTTTTATTTTAAATGAAATTTTTTTTTAAAGATAATATTTAGATGTATGAATTTTTTTTGAATAAAAAATTATCTGGAATAGAAAAAATGATGTTAAAAATTATACAACATAAGAAGATTTTAAAAAAATATATTATACAAAATAAATTAAAAATAAGATAATTTTACATTATCAAATAAGAAAATAATAGAAAAATAATACAAACATTTTTTTTTTTGTAAAAATTTTCAAATTTCAGATATGTCATTTAAACAAAGGATTTTTTTTTTTTTTTGGTTTTTTTGTTTTTTTTGTTTAGCATAGTGCATTCGTGGATTCTGTAATTGTTACCACCAAACAAAGGCTTCACCTTTCAATTTAGATCCAACTAGTTTAGCTTGTTTTTCTGAAGGCACAGACACGCATTCAAAGAACTCATCCACCATTTGAATCCAATCTAAGGTATCTTCTTCAAAAAAATTCCTAGAAAAGATCGGAATATCAAAGCCATCATACTCTAGGATTTGTGTAGACGAATACCTTGAAGCACCGAAATAGGACCTGACGTTATAAGATTTGGGTTGATTTCCCAAACACCAAGATGAACTTACCTTGGGTTTCGGTGTGAGGACTTTCATCGAACATCTGGTAGGGACTACTGTCTTTGGTGCTTCCCACTGAACAACTTCCTCCTGTCGAAAGAGAAGAATGAGTCACCCAATTGGGGTTGTTGAAATGTCCATCAATTGCTCGGGGATCGCGGTATAGCGGTGTCGAAGCTAAGATCCTCCGTCCACCATGGGCTGCCGCCGAAGCTTGGGTCTAGCTCCTCCCGTCCCGCAAACGACAGCTGCTCGTCTCGGGGTCGAAATTTGCAATGCCGTACACCCGATCTCCAGCATCCTCTGGTCGATGGCAAGCGAAGTCTCTCCATCGACTCCATCGGAGCTCTTGATCTGCCCAGAAGGCCTTCACACCACGATCTTCTTCGTCGGAGTGGTGACTACCTCCGTTTCACGCCATCAGAAACCACGATTAGGATCCGCAAGTCTCTGATACCACTTGACGTAGGAGTCTTTCGAGATAGAATTTTTCCGGCCAAACCTGGACGGAGGATGAAACCGAAGTTCCGAATCCACTTAAAGGAGACCCCAGAGGGGAGGGATAAAGAGAGAAAACTCTGCAATTTCTATTAAAGGATCGATATCCCAAAGTCTGAGAACCCTCCTCTCAACAAGGAAGATGATATAATAGACTATTAGGTTTGTTTAGTACATAAGTTTGACTTAATAAGATTTTTAATTTGTAATAATAATTATTGATGACTTTTTAAATAAGATAAATTTTTTTTTCAGAAAAGACAAAAAATCTTTTGAAAAATGGATAAAAATTTAGTTCAAACTTATAATTTGAACTATTCATCCAAACAAGCACATAAAATAAAACTACGAAAATATCCTTTTCTTACTAAACGACTTGACACGGCACTAATAAAATACACAGTAAAAACGACAAGCAAAAACCAACTAAGGGGATGTTTGATATTCCAACTCATTTTAAACTAAACTGTACTTTTTCATATCAATTTTTATCTTTTTTTGAAAAAGTTTTTTGTATTTTCTGAAAAATCAACAAAAATTACTATTGAAACTTAAAAATCTTAAACTAAACTCATTCACCAAACACCCCTAAAGACTTGATCAACGACACCAAACAATAGTTGACTAAGGACAATATAAGAAGAGCACAGCCCCTACAATAGTTATGGTTTTGAAACTATAGGTTTTGAATATGTGTATTTGGGGAACAAAAAACTTATTTCGGGTGAAAAAGTGTAAAATCTTAAAATATTTTCGAAAAAAATATCAATATGAATCTTACTTTATTCTTTTGAAAATTCCATGTAATTAAAGAAAAAAAAATTGAGTAGACTTGAAAACGAAAGCGTCTTATGACTTTTGCTTCACCTTAACCTAGTGAACCAAACTAATTTACTTTCCCCAAGCCTGACACCTGAAGCATTGGAACTTGCATTGCGCGCGTGGGCTCTCCATTTAGGTAGTTTTTTTGATCTCCCGCAATAAGCGGGAGTGAAACAAAGTTATAGACGTTTAAAATTTAAGTTTACTATAAACATTTAGCGTCCGTTTGACATTAGGCTCATTTTAAACTAAACTGTACTTTTTTTCATTATGATTTTTGTTTTTTTTTTTTAAAGTTTTTTGTCTTTTCTGAAAAAGTCAATAAAAATTACTATTCAAACTTAAAAATTTCAACTCAATTCAAACTCAACTCATTCACCAAACGGGCCCTAAGTGTTTGGTGAATGAGTTGAGTTTGAGTTAAGTTAAAATTTTTAAATTTGAATAGCAATTTTTATTGATTTTTTCAAAAAAAAAATTTTTTTTAAATAAAAAAAATATAATTTAATTTAAATTAAACTTAAGTGTCAAAGCTTCCTTAAAAAAGTCTATCGTGTTGTGCGGGTTATGTCAGTGTCAGTCAAGTTATAGAAATAAAGGTTGAAAAAGTCTATCGTGTGTGCGGGTTACGTGAGAGTCAGTCAAGTTATAGAAATAAAGACTGAAAAAGTCTATCGTGTTGTGCGGGTTACGTCAGAGTCAGTCAAGTTATAGAAAATGCGGCTTTGTTTATCTCATTGTCTCATTCCAACTCAAACTGTATTTTTTTTTTTTTTGTCTTTTCCCAAAAAGTTTGTCTTTTTCTCAAAAAGTTTTTTGTCTTTTCTGAAAATTCAAAAAAATTTACTATTACAACTAAAATATTTCAACTCAAACTAACCAACCAAACAACCTCTTAGAGATGTTTGTAGTTCCCCAAATGGGTGAATATATAATTGGCGATTCTCCTCCCTTTTTTTTTTTTCCCTTCTTTTATTATTTTCTTTTCTTATACAAGAAAAAGGAATTTGTAGTTGTTTATAAAAGAGGAAATTACGGGAAAGAAAGTTGTAACTATGTCAAACTAACCATTTTTTAATTCTTTCAATTTAAAAAAAAAATAAATAAAACAAAAAAATTTTGACAAAATAATATTGAAAAAAAATAATAATAATAATAAATAAACAAACTTTTGACCTTGTATGAAGTTATCATTGTGAAACATAAACTACATCAGATATTTCTCTTCATTTTTTCTTCCTCTTCTACCAAACTTGAAGAAAAAATCACTCCTTTATTTTTATATTTCATCCTTTTACCAAACAGGAGATTATTTATGCTAACATGGCGAGGGGTCTTGCAATTAGCATTTCAATATCATCCCAGGTCCCGTTAATCTTTATAGTAAGAGCAAGCTAAATTTCAAAAGCTAAAAGAAATTAACTTAGGTTAAATCCTACAAGAATATGCATAATTCCAAAAAATTAAACAAGTGTATCCTAGCAAACAATTCACAAAATAATCCCACTCACAAACAACAAGTTGACAGAAAGATGAACCCAACACTTTTCTAAACAGAAAACCAACCCAACCAAGTTCATTAATTCCGCCGGACTGCCGGAGAGGAGACTACTTTATAACAGTCTAAAATCACAACTAAAAGTTCATTCTGAAGCACCATACTTTTCTACCCTATGCAAAGCTGACGGACTAATTTCCCATGCTACTTCACCAAACTACACTGGGATCTTCACTTCCGCTTTTTCGCAGGTGGCTGGGGAGTCTCTTCGTCCTCGTCTTCATCATCATCATCGTCATCGTCTCCATTGTCGTCGTCATCCTCATCCTCGTCGCCATTGTCATCGTCCGCATCCTCATCATCATCATCACTTTCTCCATCACCGTTGGCTTCAGGATCATCTTCAGGATCGGCTTCCTCCTCCCCTTCTTCACCCGAGAAGTCCTCATCATTCGCGTCATCATCCTGATCATTCCCGTCGTCGTCATCTTCGTCGTCATCATCATCCTCTGTATCACTAGAATCTTTGTTTTCCTGAACAGGTCGTTTCAACTTGTGAAGTTCCCCGAAAGGAAATCTGCAAAGGAAGTAAGATACAGCTTAATCGAATGTCCCCTCATCAAGAGTATCAAATAACGTACATTTAGCATTGTAATTACCTTCCATCAACAGCCGTAAATTTTGTTGACATGTTGACGCCATTCAGCACTGAACCCGTCTGAAAAAGTATAATTTTGTCATCTTAAGAGAGGCTACCCAAGTAGAAAATCAGAAATCAAACTAAAATAACTTTAACCCTAATCCATATACAATTTTGCAGACACAATTTAAGTAACCTTAATTAATTGAGGTCAATTATACAAACACGAAAGCAAATGACACCGACTCAAATAACCGAAGGAGATTAAATGCAGGTCATCGATAGGATCTAGGGGTAACACGAACAACACAAGAAAGACACCAATTGCACACATGGAAATTAAAAGAATTCACTTGATTGAAGTAAAATTGCCTGGGGCAGATACAATTTCCATAGAACCGCAGATGTGCAAGAGATTTGCTAGCTCTCCCTTGCTTGGATATCGAAGACTTGACCAATCTCCAGGAACTCCAGCTAACCCTTCTCCTAACAATCTTCTCTCTCTTATACCTCTTCTCTCTCCAAACAGAATACTCGCCACACTCTAGTCACAACCACCTAACTAACTTACTAACTCATCTTTCCACTTGCACCAACAGACCAAGCAGCCCCCCACCCGTCACATATTACTCTTTCCTACTACGCCCCAATTAAGCGTATCTAATTGGATGCCTATCAAACATCAACATCCCATGGAGCACATGTTAACAATACTGATATTGCATCCGAATCCTAAATTGTCAAGATCTCCATAAATAAGAAAACCAAAATATGTATCTGCTAATACTATAATGGTTCAGCTTAGTAGCTAATGTGACGTGTGAACAAACTTGATAAAGAAAAGGACTTCGCAACGATGTTGATGACAGCAAAGGAAAACTAGCAAAAAGAACACAAAATAGAACAACATGTTAAGGAGAATATAGTGAAAGATGACTTTTTTCCCATTAAAGCAAACATGGAAGCATAAATATTTTCAAAATGTGCCGAAAAAGAGCAGCACCACTAATTGCAGCTTGATATAGAAAAAATTTCCGTCGCTATTGAAATGGAGTTTTCATCAATTGAATGAAAAACTCGTACATAGAAAACACAAATAATCTCAATGGAAGAAAGCATATCCTACAAATCCATCCGACACAATGAGAAATCGCAAGCGGTACGCCATAGAGAGCGAAAAACCTTACTCATCAGCTCATAAACTACACATTTTGTCATCAAAGCCCCGGAAAATTAGAGAACAATAGAATATCATCACAAAAAAATTATGCAAACAAGCGAAATAAACAGTTCTATCATACTACATTATGCACTTAAACCTTAGAGAAGTGAAAAAAGTCCCCATTTCCTCTTGCCCATTTCAAGTAAAACAAACATAACATAGACAAAGAAAAATCTAGCTATTCCCTCAAAATCCAGAGTAAAAGTAACAAAATTTCAGAACATAAACAACCTCGAAAACTTCTAGAAACTCCCAACAATAAACAAACAACGGGTTAAAGGGTCAACGTTTCAAGAAAAATACAGGAAAAAAAAAACCAGAAACACGAGAAATTTAACAAAAATTAGAAAAAGAAGAAACTCTGTTCATAAATTTTTTTTGGAAAAAAAGGTCAAAAAAAAGTGTAAAATACCGAGATGAGAAGCAGAGCAAGGGAGTTTCCGGCGGCGAGAAGAGACTCAACAACCATGGCCTCCAAGACAGACCTCATTTCTCCAGGGCAGTACAAACCCACCTCCATTGCTGCAAAAACAAAGCTGAAAAAGAAAAAAACGCCACAAAAATAATAACAAGTACAAAACAGAGAAGAGAGGAAAAAAAATTCAAAGAAAAATATATGCAAAAAAGATAAGAGAGAGAGAGTGAGAGGGAGAGAGGAGAGAGATAGGGGAAGAGAGAGAAAGTGTTAAGGGTCTCTGTGTGTTGTGGAAAATAGTTTGGTCCGGTTAGGGTAAAACCCAGGGAGGGGTTGGGTCCGGTTAGGGTTTTGTGGGCTAATTTGCTAGCGCCACAACAGATTTTGCTGCGCGCACGAAAAATGGGTTTGAATTCTGAATCCTGATTAGCTGACCGCTCTAAGCGGGTCTTGGAATTAGCAAATAAGAGCTTGGCTGTAGTTTTTTTTTTTTTTTTTTTTTTTTTTAATATATAAAATTGCTTTCTTAAAAAAAATATATATATATATATATACACACACACGCACACATATATGATGCTTTCTTTTACGAATAAAACTTGAATTGTTGTTATAATTTCAAACCTTTCTCCATCTTAAGATAAAGAATTTAAAACTAATAATTTTTTCTATTAACACGTTAACCCGCAACAACCTATCTTACTTAAGATGAACAAATCTGTTCTAAACTTGATAGAGTTATAAAATGAGTTACAAGAAAGGAACAAAATTAAAGATTCCAACCATATTCACCGCGGCTTACTCATCCAGTTTGATTATATATATTATTTTTTATGCTTAACACATTTGTAAATATATAATATATTATAACATATATGATTTTAAGTATTAAATTTTAATACCTTTATTATACAAAAATTTGAATCACATAATTTTGATTTATTTTAACTTAAAGTTGTCTATATATTATTATTTTTTTTATTTTTATATGACAAAAATAGATCATCCAATAAATATAAAAAAATTCATCACATCTCTGTCAATTTAAATGGGTAAAAAACGGGAAGAGAGAGTTTTAATTTACAGAATAATGTTATTGCAAACATAATCTAACAATAATACCACATATATGACTCTACCTAGAGTTGTAGAGCACGATTCCTCCCACTTCTAAGTTTCCAAAAAAAAAAAAATTTGTAGAATGGCTTGACGAAGAGCACGTTGCCTCAAATTCGTCCGGTTGTCATCCCAAATTTGAATTCCCCTACACAAGTTCAAAAAAAAAAAACTATATATATATATATATAATAAATAAAATTTAAATTGTGTTTTTTGTCATGCTGTTGTTTGGATCCAGCGTTGGTTACACGTATTAATGTTACTTAGCGAGGCTGGAATCACTTGCTTCTTGGTCTAGTGAATATACATTATTGAGTTGAATCACAATCAGTTTTTACATTTTTATCACTTAACAAGAAGAAAGGATTAACAGATTTGAGCACTTGAAATGAGAATCAAAGAAAGTTGTCGTCATGATCACTAAAACAAATGAGACCCTACCTTTGTGATGAAATAGGCAATTTAAATTTAAATCCACCGAAATCTACGAGATAGGATACACAAAATCTTTTCGAAAATTCAATCCGTTAAATATGCTTATAAAAACATATCTCTTGCGAGTGATTTAAATTTTAAAAATTAAAAAAAAAATCTAGTCATAACCGAAAAATGAAAAAGATAGCATTATTATCATGCCATCCCTTATATATATATATATGATCGAAAGCCAAAACACCATCACGAATTAATCAACTTGGCAAAGCTTGAGAGCGTTAAAAAAGAAAAAAAAGAAAAAAAAGGTGTTGAGTAGAGATGAAGAACTTGAGTGTTATGCTAGTGCTTGCTATATGCTTGGCCGCTTGTGCCCAAGAGGCTCACTCCCGGTCTTGGCCATTGATCTCAGGTTCCGCACGAGCTCTAGGTGGGTCAGGTTCCGAACCAGCCCCAGGTGGGTGGGACATTCCACCGGAGATTCCCAAATGGCTGCAGCCGCCAACCGCAGATGAAATTGAAAAATGTCGGGAGGCTCGTGAATTCAGCAAGTGGAAGGCATGCAGGGATGAGAGGTTTCAACGAATCAAAAATGGAACATTCACTCCTGGGCCAGTTTGTTGCACTTATATTGCCGGTGTCGTAAGCGGTTGCTTCAGCCACTTTCCACATGAATTTCAAGATCGTATTTACCCTAAAGAGTTTTGCTCTCAATACCATTAGGATCATTAATATGCCCTGTAATTCAACAGCAGTCTTAATATTAATATTATGATTTGCTGTTTTGATTAGAATAAAATATTAGAATGTTTTTGTTTGCTATTCAATTGAGGCGTTTTAGGAATATGAAATAAATAATTTCATTTGGATACATACTTTCTTTTTTTAATGTTTTGTTTATATTTTCTTAGTTGTTTTTTTTTTTTTTTTTTTTTTTTTTTGCTCCTTGCTCAATTACTGGGATGATAATTGGATTTTCTTTTTTAACATGAGAACACAATTTTCATTAATTGTATTGTCAATTTGCGTTAAACTTCATATAATTGAAAATATGATTAATAATCTCACGTAAAATTATTATTCATGAAAAGGACCTCATAAAATGAATTATTAACATCATCATTATTATTAACCCAAAATAGTTAATGAATCAGAGAGTTAGTAAAGTTTAAGGACTGACCTAACTGAGATAACTTTTTCATAATTCTTACTTGGAAAAGGTAAAAAATAAAAAAATAAAATAAAAATATAGCCACACACAAAAGAAGTTCTTTCAATATGCAACCAGCAAATGAAATATTCAGTATAGATTTTAAATTTCCTTTCGAACTTTTAACCTTGGAACATATAACATAGGCCCTTGAATTTCAAATCAAACGCACCAAATTTCCAGGGAGTCAAATTGTGAAGTGGAAAAGTCAAATGAATGATGTGAACTTGACAAATTTAGCCCAAGATTAAGTTTTAGCTTCCCCATGGTAAACTATTTTAAATTCAAATTTTTCATCTCAGTTTTTGTCTTTTTTTAAAAAATCAACAAGAATTATAACTAGTTTTTAAAAAGTTAACTAAGTTAAACTTAAAAATTTCAACTCAAACCGTAACACTAAACGGAGTCTTAATATAAAAAATTTAGGCATCTAGCATGGTTGTTTTTGAGGTAGAACTTGCTATTTTTATTTTGATTATTGAAAATGCTTAGAGAGTTTCAATGACATGATTTGTGGAATGTGACTCCTTACATGTGGTAAATCTGTTTAAGACTAAATCGGATAGAATTTCTTAAAAAATTCATAGCAGATGGCTTGGTTCTTTATGCGAAAGTTTTTGTGGTTCAAGTCTCTCATAATTTTTCGTAAAACTGATGAGATTGCATGTAAACTAGCTAATCATTTAATTCAGCATCATCAGACTTAATGGGTAATTCATTATCCCTTTGCTTTATAGGGATTTAACTGTCTTTCTCTTTATGAAATTCTTTCGCATTTTTTTAAGGTATTTTAATTGCATTGAATCATGCACCCGATTTCATTTTGTCGGATTTTATCTTTCAGCTTCTGGCTAAGGCATTTAATGAGGAACGGGCCTTGTCCAAGAAGATTTTTGTATTTTATCTCCTTTCTTGAGAGGCTTTGTTTCCGTGATAAAACTTCTTTGTACTTTTTACATTACTAGTTGTATGGCATGCACGAATATACAAGCAAAGTAAAAAATCAAAAGAAAAGACAAAATTAAAAAAATCCATATAGTGATGTGTGGTCATCACATGACAATGATGTGGTGATCACATAGCTGCCACATGATAAGAAATAAAGGTATGATCGAAAGAATCGTTAGTTCTTTTAAATATAAGTAAGAAATTATTTTTTGTAATGTGAGATGTGTAAATGGTGAGGGTACTAAAAGACTGCTAATTTTGTTGGGATGTTTTGGTGCACTTACTTTCACTATTTATTTACAAAAAAAAAAAAAAAAGAAAAGAAAACTTCATTTATCCATTTTTAATAAATTTCAGGTTTGCATAGTAAATACGGATTTCTTTGGTAAAGTTTAGATTTACAGAGAAAATATTGATTTTTGAGTAGATATATTAAAAATTTAAAAAACAATGTGAATAATGGATCTGCCTGTAAATGCTTGACGTAAACACTCTTAAAAAAGAAATTTACTTTAAAAACCAAATTTACATAATATATACTGGATTTACTAGTTATACTAAAAAACAAAAAACAGTGTAATTGGCAAATTGATCTGTAAATACAATGAATTTACAAGACGAGTACGCTCCAAACCGAGCAACATTGACTTTAGTTAGGATTTTGACGACTCGGAATTTCGTTACATAGATTTATTGGTAACAAATTTATTGTCTAAAAAAAAAAATTTAATTTACGTAAATAATTCATTTATTAATCAAGTGTTTTTAGTAAATCCAGTATTTCAAAATTAGTATTTCTGATATTTCAACCTTTTATACTTAAGCTAATAGAATAAACTGTAAATACTAGGCATCCATTTGGATCATTAGTTGAAGTTAAAATTTTTTAAGTTAGAGTTGATTGACCTTTTAAAAACTAATTATAAGTTTTATTTATTTTTTAGAAAAAGATAAAAATCCAATAAAAAAAATACAGTTTAATTTGAGTTAAACTAATGTGCCAATAGAGCCTAGATTAACGAGATAAACTAAAAATTACAAAGATGAGGAAAACAAAGAATTTATCTCAAAAATTTTGGTTTTTCCTAGTAAATGTACACAATAAATACTAGATTTATCAGATAAATTATAATTTAAACAGAAAAGGTGTAACATGTAGATACTAAATTTACTAGGAAAAACTAAAAAACTCAAATAAAATTTTCGTACTCTTAGTAAATAAATGTTTTACACGGCATTTACCATTGAATTACTTGGTAAGTTATTTACAAAATTATTGAACTAAATTTCTTAAATAAGTTTTTTTTTTTTTTTTTACTAGACATAAATAAATTACTTACCTCATAAATAAAGTTACTAAATAAATAATATAATCACTTGTAAATATACTACTCACATTAACAGTCTCACAAATATGTCATTTACTCTTCTTTTAAACTTATGTAAATATGTTATTTGCTATATATTCCCTTATTTTCCTCTATTTAATTTTATTTTGTTATGACTTTTTATTTATTAAATACTTGTTTACAATAAATTGCAAAATAGCCCATTAGAAACCATAGAACTACCATTAATTAAATTAAAAAACAACAACAGATCCTCAATTTGGAAAACTTAACCCTAAAAGTACATTAGGCGCTGTCACTATCGTCAACGAAGAAGGTGTCTTAGATGCCAAGGCTCGTGGCGAAAAGAAAAGTCAAGAAAGGTGGAAGTCAGATCAAGTGTGATTTCCTTGTGAGCTCTTGACTGTCACAATCTAGCAGGAGCTCTCAGAACCTGGTTTGCAACCTTCGACAATGGTGATCAGTGTTGATGATGATGAGGTGTGCACGACGGCGAGATGGGGGACGTTCGGGGCAAGGGCAACTGATACAGCGTCTTGGCAACGGTGAAGATTAGGAATTTGGAGGTAGTTTGGTAATATTGTACGGAAAATGTTTTTACTTTCTATGTTTTTGAAATCTAGAAATTATTTTTGATCGCTACCCCACAGTATGCTATCTTTCTAATTGTCCCTAAAACATGCATTTAGCAAATAATGCTTATTTATTTATTTATTTGAATTTATAATTTCATTCTTACTATAACTAAATCCATAATGTTTTAAAACTAAAGGATTGGAATTTTATTATTATAAATTACCTTTGCATTAAAATTGGAATTCGTGCCCTTCTGAAACCAAAAACCAATATATAAATATATATATAGAACAAATACTAGCTCTCCATATAAACCTTGCTGAAATAAAAAGTATCAAATTATTACATCGAAAAGGGGTCAAAAAAATTCAATCTTGTAAATAGAATTCTTTTTTTAAGGAGTAAATAAAAAAAATATTTATGGAGTAAATATCAATATTTTAATGTGGCTTTATTAATATTATTTTTTTAAGATATGACCATTTGTATAATTATTTCAAAAGGGGGAATATCACTACAAGAATTTGAGTTTTTTGTTACCAAAAATTTGGTAGCCGAAAGTCATGTTTTTGGTAGCAAAAAATTTTTATTACTAAAATAATTTGGTAGCAGAAAGTTAGCCGCACAAAGTATTTGCTACGAAATTTTTTGTAACAAAAAGTTTTTGCTATCAAAATTTTTTTTGGTAACAAATTGTATTTGGTAGCGAAATATATGATATTCGGTGACCAAAAATTTGGTAGTAAAAAGCATGGCATTTCAGAGACCAAAATTTTGACAGCAAAATGTTTTTGATAACAAAAAGTATGAGATTCAGTTTCCAAATTTTTGGTAACAGAAGGTATTTGATAGCAAAAAGTATGACATTTTGGGATCAAAAATTTTGGAAGCAAAATGTATTTTGGTAGCGAATTGTACGAGATTCAGTAACCAAATTTTTTGTAGCAAAAGGTATTTAGTACCAAAAAGTAAGAGATTTAGTGACCAAATATTTTGATAGCAAAATGTATTTGATAGCGAATTGTATGATATTATGTGACCAAATTTTTGGTAGCAAATTGAATGAGATTTTGTGGTAGTGAATTTTAGCGAATTGTGGTACTTGGTAGCGAATTGTATGACCAAATTTTTAGTAACAAAAGGTATTTGGTGTCAATTTAGAGACTAAATTTTTGGTAGCAAAATGAACATGATTCATATACCAAAATTTTGACAGTAAATTCTTATGTTTTAGTCAGCAAATATTTGGTAGCAAAAAGGGGGAAATAACTAAATTTCTACCACCAAATTTTTTTGGTAACCTAAATTAAAGCAGATTTATGTACCTATATTTTTTCCCAATATATATATATATATATATATGAAAATCATTTTTAATAAACAAAATACTAAATATTATCTTAAGCAAAATACCAAATATCTCAATACATGTTAGAATCCAAACAAGATACTAAAATAGTCAAACTTAAGCAAATCAAAACACTTACGGTTTACTAAATATTGTACTAGTAAACACTTAGTGTTGCAAGAATAAAAAGATCTAACAAACTGGGGCCAAAGATGGCAGTGATGGCACATTAAGCTGATGAAGTAGCTTTTGAATGTGCTCTCATTGTTTTTTCATCTGATCTTCCATGTCTGCCATGTGACGTTTGTTTTCCTGAATTTAGCTTTTAAGGCTTCATGTGTTGGTCGTCTAAATTTGAGAGCTTATGAAGCTTGTCTTAGTATAGGACCTATGCCACGCTTGAAGCCATATTATTCACCTCACATTCAACAAAACTTGAGAGTAAATTTCTTCCTCTGCATCAGAGCCAAGTTCTGACCCCTCAGGTAGTTCACTTAAATGAGCGACACAAATATAATATAAACCTATTTGTCTTGTTGTACTTACAATAACGAGTTAAATCACCAAATATATTTGTTATATAAAATGTAGCAGGATAATTGTTACAAACTTTGTATCGATCATAATCATATAAAACTATAAAATAAAAAATAAAAAAAGTACGAGCATAAAATATGAGGTTATAAAATTTCTTGAAGATTAGTCACCTAACTTAACTTTTGGTAACAAAAAATATCTTTCTACAACCAAAATATAAGTTTGGTTACTGATTTTTGCTTTCTGTCACCAAAATTTGTAGCAAAAATTTTATATTTTACTACCAAATATTAGTTTGCTTGCTAAAAATATATATTTTGTTACCAAATTTTGGTAACAAAAAATATGATTTTTGTAGCGAATTATAACCTTTTGCTAACGGGGAAAAATTTTAGCTTCTCGTAAATTTTTTTCTATCAAAAAAATTTTGATGGTAAAAGGTTATAATTCGCAACAAAATTTTGGTGGTAGAATGTCAACATTTTTGTTACCAAATATTGTTTTGGTAGCAAAAAGTTTTGGTAGGAATCAAATTTTAATTCTCACCATGTAATCTGTTACCAAACTAGATTTGGTAGTAGATTGTGTTGTTTTTACTACCAAATTTGATAACAAAATGTTTATAGCTTTCAGTTACTAAAATTTGATAATAGAAAGTCTATTTTCCTGTTACAAATTTTTTGTTGGTACCAAAAAGTTTAGTCTCTTAAAGTCATGATTATTGTAGTGAATTCAAGATATTCAAATAATTGTCGGTCATTCTAAGTGATGGTTGTTATATTATTATTTGGATAAAATTATTAAGTTGGTTCATGAATTTTAAACTTTGTACAATTTTGATTAATGAATTTTTTTTACGTAATTGAAATATCCCTAAACTATTTAAGGGTTTATTTGATATGTTAGTTTGAGTTGAAATATTTTAGTTGTAATAGTAATTTTCGTTGACTTTTTAAATAAGATAAAAAATATTTTCAGAAAAGACAAAAAATATTAAAAAAAAAAGATAAAAATCATGATAAAAAAATATAATTTAATTTAAAATAAGGTTTTTTCAAACAAACCCATCTCCTACGACAGTTATTTATATCAATTGTCATCTCCGGCCTTGTGTGTCTTTCATTGGACTGTTAGCAGTCGCCATCAAAGCGAGCAGCTTCACCCAGTTGTAGACGCCCTTGTCATCGCTGACGTCTTCGCATCATTAAGGTGACAGATTTCTCTGGCGTTACCAACTATGACAGACTTCTCCTTCACGGATTTGGAGACAATTGCAGATCCAACTCAAAATTTAGAATTTCATTAATTTAGGGCTTTTCTATAGATTTATATAATAATATAAATACCTTGAGATTGATTGGTGGGCTCATTTAAGAAGCCGAGCAAGACTATATTTAACCTGCCTCACAGAACCAAGGGTTTATGTTGTTTAATAAATTATTTAAATTTTAATTAGATATTTCCATCATTTTAATTCAAAATATTCTCTTTTGAAAATATTTTATCTTAATTGTTTTATTGTGTTTTTTTATTTTTAGATTTCTTTATTCTTCTTCTTTTCTTTTTCATTTTCCTTTTTCCTTTTTCTGCTTTTCTCTCTTAAAATATCAACATAACACAAAATTTATTTACTTCATTATTATGACACAAAATAATTATAGTCAAATGTCAACCTACAAAATTAAAGATTAATCTAATATGTTTTACTTAAATTACCTCAATTATTTAAAAATCTACTATAATAACATATATATTATTTAGAATATTCTACTAGGATATTTTTAATTTTCAACATGGATGACCGCATCTCTTTCACTTCGACAGTTGGAACCGGTCGGCGGCATATTCTAGTAGAGTATAGTCTATACTCTATTACAATACAATGTATACTCTACTAGAATATAATGCATACAATATTAGAATATTTTCAATTTTCAACATGGATTGCCAAATATTTCCGACTTCGGCCATCGGAATATTCTAATAGAGTATACTGCATATTCTACTAGAATAATTTGGTTATTCTAGTAGAATATTTTCAATTTTCAATAGGGATAATTAAATGTCTTTAGTTTCAGCCGCCAGTAACAATCATCAGAATATTTTAATAAAATATACCAGGACAAATTTCAAAAATTTCCCCCTAAACTTTAAGTCTTATAGCAAAATGATTCATGATTTTAATTCGTAATATCCATTTCTTTTGAATTTCGAGACGTGTGCAAATTTTTTCCCTTTGTTAAATTTTTGATGGAAAATGACACGTGATGCTCGTTGACAATAGGAGTTGGGATGTTAAATATGCAATGACCAAGTAACCCCTAAGATTAAAATTAATTACCCTTGAAGTTAAATTAATAGAATAAATATCCTTAAACCCAGTTTTAAGGG